>CAXAMN010023784.1:447293-510462 GCA_963970005.1 Durusdinium trenchii
GAGGTTGTGCGTTTTCTTGTGCTCATTCTGACCCGCGGTTGTGCATTTCTTGCGCTCAGCTTGGCCCGAGGTTGTGCGTTTTCTTGTGCTCATTCGGTCCAAGGTTGGACGCTGCCTGGCGCTCATTATGAGTGTGGAGGCTTTGAGAGCTTTCCTGCACAAGCTCTCAAACAGGGTGCAATCGGTAATTTGGTTACCTCAGGCGTGTAGTGATGGGAGTCTGGACAGCCTTGCTTGGCGCAGAGCTGAAGGCCTGAGTTTCTGGAAGAATGAAGGAGCAGCAAACTTGTCCCCCCCAAAACGACCCTGAAAAGAATGAGGTGGAGGAGTCCCTGCAAAGCAGAAAAGAAACATTATTGTGGCCACAGATAAAAGGCTACAAGTGAGCACAAAAAAAAAAGCAAAATGAAAGAAACAATTGCACACTGAGGGCACCTCAAAGAACCAAGAAAACATAAAAAGAAGATTGAGGCCAGCTTCTGGCCCTGTATTCTGGGTGCTCTTTTGGCTAAGTTAGCAAATGTTTTTTTACGTAGTTACTGGGAGGGGGCAGGGTCGAACCACTGTCCATGAAAAGGTTTCCAGGCAAGAGCCCAGCTTAGGCCTGGTTTCCACATCTTCCCCTACGTCCTGCATGGGACATCCGCCTTCGTCCTCCTCTGTACTGTACTTCCTTTTTGGCCTTTTCCTTCCCTTTTAACTTGACGCTTCGTTCACCCCGTTCGATTCACCTGCGTCAAAGGCGTCAAGTTTGTGCGTTGGGCCTTCCCGCGTGCACAGGGCGTACGATTCAATAACTGACATTGCCTCAAGCCCTGGCCCTGTCAATATCAACATGAAGAGTAGAGGTGGCTTGATATTGCAAAATGCTTTTGGGTTTAATCAGTCCTTCAAGTGTCACTGTTGTGATGCTTGTGATAAACAGCAGCAACAACCACAATCAGGACCACAACAATAGTAACCACCACATCCACCTCAACAACAACAACAACAACTACTACTACTACAACAACAACTACTACTACTACAACTCAAAGCATGCATGTTTTGTTGCATCTTACTTCCACCGAATGGCTGAGGCACCCAGGTGAGGATGAGACCATGGAAAGCCCCAGTGGTGAACGTTGTGGACATGTTGGTGAGCACGTCTTTGCTCTTGTTGATTGGCTCAGCCATCAAGAAGGAGACCGGACTCTGGGACCTGGACTCAACAGTGGGCCACCTTTGGACTCAGTATTTTTTTGGAACTGTAGATTGGAACTAAAGGTCCAACGCCTTTAACTCAAAAGCTTGCACGAGGTCGCTTTAGTTCACTTGCAGTTGAAACCTTAAATGCTGTAGGGCAGCTTTTCGATGAGCAAACACTCAGAACGCATCTTTTTTCTGGTCCCATGTTTTTGTGCTTGGAGATTTCTGGCAGAAAGCGCCAGGACAACCTTCTGGAGTCTCAGTTCGTGGATGGCTTTAGCAGCGTGAATCTTTGTAGCAAAATCCAATAGTGGAAGCCAGGGCACAAACTAGATGGCAGTCAGAATGACATCTAACTTCGGTGCAAGCCCTAGCAAATGCTGTGTGTTTTTTTGCTAATACGCAGAGGACACTCAAACTGAGAGAGTCGGCCATGTTCTTGTATTGTTGCCCATGTGGAAAGCTCCTCCAAGCGAAAGTTCAAAGTTGGCCAAAACGACCAGCATGGTCGTTTGAACCAAAGTGATTTCCTGCCCTCAAGATGTTGGACATGGTTGGACAATTGGCCCCACAGCTCATGCACGCGCCAAGGATTCTGTGGTTCATCGGTGCATGCTTGGGCTGCCTTCTTCTGGTCGCTAGGCAGAAGAACGTGCCATGTATACCAAGACCTTCCATTTTGGCGAAGCAACACAAATTGCAGTCATAAGATGTGTGGTCAAATGAAGCCGCGTCCAAAGTAAGTAGCGTTTCAATGCTTATACAGATAGATATAAGTAATTAGTTTGCCACAAACAGGTGTCGGCCAAAGTTACCGTTTGGTCAAGACATGTCGCTGTTTCTGAACTGTGTTTTCTCACGCGGCAATATTGAACTGCAAGAAGTGCTTCAAGCAAAAAGTGTTGACCCAGGAAGCATCAGTTTTGAGTGGACAGGCAACACAAAGGCGCAAAGGTTTGACCCAGGTAAAGGTATGTGACGGTATATACGGTATGTGTATGCAGGAGACAGGAAATAATGACGAGATTTGTGATCACACGGACCCAGACAGCAAGGGGTCAAGATGAACAAGTATAAAACAACAACCTACTCAAAAGAATCTCAGACCAGAAACTCAGATTCCAAAGCAACTCAAATCAGAGACTCAAATTAAACTCAGATTGGACCCAGGAATAACTCAAAGAAAAACACAAGACACCGCAAATAACATTTGGCTTGAGTCTGGTTTGAGTTTGGTTTGAGTCTAATTTGTTTGTTTTTAGTTTTTGGTAGGACAAACTCAAATCGGACTCAATTTGGACTCAAATTAGACTCAAGTTGGCGTTTGAGTTGAGTTCTTCTTGAGTTTGTTTTGAGTTTATTTTGAGTTGATTTTTGAGTTTGTTTTGAGTTTTGCTGTTGAGTCTGTTTTGGATTTGCGTTCTTGAATTGTTTATGTTTTGTTTTTTTGTTAGTTTTTAGTAACTTTGTGTTTTGTTCCAATGATTTCAGCCCTGTCTGGTCACTGTGCATTCACAAGACGAGATAGCTTCCCATAGAGAATATAGAGATATCGCTGCTGAATCGGCGTTGACGTCATGACCTATGGCTATTAAGGGAACAAACTGCGTGGTGATGTTTCTAATCATTTAAGTTTACCACACCATGATGGTAATGATGGGAAGTGACTTGAAAAACCAAGCGTAGCAAAGACCTTCAAATTGCACAGTTGGAAGCATCGATCAAGTGTAGGCTTTTTTTGGGAGCGGGTCATGCTCATTTTGGGACCATCAGGTCTCGATCTACTTTGTGGTTCCAGTCAGCATGGCAATGTGTTCTTGCTACTGAGGACAAGATATGACTTTGTTCCTTTTACCCCGCAGTGCATCACTACATACTCTTGTTCAGGTGATTCCCATTTCGCTGGCCTTCTCTCATGTGGGACACGTCCGCGGACGCTTCATCGACCTGAGCCTCCAGAATCCGACAAAGGTCTCCGCAGCATTGCATCTGGTCACAAGCAGAATGTTCTGGTCGAAACCAAGAAGGTTCTGGTTGGGCAAATTCGACCCCGCAGGTGGTGGTTCTGGTTGTCCCACAGTCCTTGAATCAAACGGGGTTTGGAGATGTGATAGAGGCCGTCTTTTCAGAACATCAACACCAGGACTTCACCGGGGTTTCTTAGGCTGGCAATCACCTGGACCCGGCAGTTCACGCAGGTTACGAAGAAGTCCCCGTGTTTGGGCTTGGCGAAACGGAGGTCTGGGGCATCGTTTTGGCATCTCAAACACGAGTTCTGTCGCCATGTCGATGGCTTTGGGGATGCTAGCGGACTAGAACTCTTGCAGTCACTGGAAACATCTGGAAACGGAGCTCTACAGTCATGTTAAATTGTGTACAAGTTTACCACATGGGCCAGAATAATCTTTCTTGACTGCAGGAAACAAAACAGTCAACAAGTTTACAACAGAATGGAATGTAAGTGCTGCTTGAATGGATCGTCTGCCAGATGGCTGGGTTAGCCAACCGAAGGTGACAATTTCCTCATTTAATTTGACGGCATGTGCGACCCAGCCACACTAACCTTTTCCGCTCATGAGCCGAACAATTGAAAGGTTGGAGTGTGCCAAGCAGTTGGCACTACTGGAACAGTCTAACTTGGAATTGATGCTGAAGCACATCCATCCTTACGACTTGGAGGCGCTGGCCCTTGCCACTCGGTTGGAGTTGGGTCCGAGTTGGTCGAACTCGGCGAGGATCTGAGGGGTGAACCGGTGGTTCGTTGGTTTCAGTGCTCCGTTAAACACTGGCTGGGAAGCAATTTGGTTCAAGCAAGCTGTGTGAATTCATGTCAAGTTCTTGGAGTCAGTCTGCCTGAAGGGGGGGAGCGCTTCCTCGGGAAAGCTTTTGATAGCCGACCCCTATAGATTCCGTGGACTAAGCATCGGCCCTGCCCCTCCTTGTTCAGCAAGATTGACATCTAGACAAGCATCTAAACGAGCAAGTTTGCATGGGTCACCAAAGGTCATCAACCAGTTGATGTGTTTGTAATGTTGTTTTGGATGTCAGCTATTTGGAAGAACATATATAGATAATTGTGTCTAGTGTAGTTGAGAGGCAGAAGGTCGACAGCGTACAGGGTGTTCAAAACCCAGACCCCTGATTAAACTGGCTGAAGGGAGGCAACCACCAATCTCTTTTGTTTTGGAGGGATCCCAAAGACGAATCTCTTCAGGCAGAAGGATTCCCGTTCGACGAATCTCTTCATGGAGAGGGTTCCCTCTCTTGAGGAATCTCTTGAGAGCGTCCCTGTGAAGAATCGAAAGGAGCAAAATCGAATCGAAAGGAGTTCACAATTATAGGGATTCACTGTAAGATGGCACATCAAAGCAGGTTGCTGAACATGCAAAACATCGGGCACAAACGGTATCAACACACAAGAAAATCATAAAACCTGCAAAACATGCAGAAAACAACGCTGGCTTGCCCTTCTTCCACAAACAAGATGGGCTTGCAGGGATGAGCCATCTTCGTTCTTTGCTATGTCACGATTCCATGTTCTTTTCCTGTGCTGACCTTCCTCACCTCCTTTGGTGTGATCTCCTGTCCTCTCCTTTGTGTCCTGTCTTGTCCTTCCCTTCCTCTCCCTTTTCCCTTCCCTTCTTCCCCCCTTCCTGAGTCTGTGTCCTTCAATGATGTACTATAATCCGTTTGCTCTTCTCTTTCTGACCCCCTTCCTCACTCTGTGCCCTTTCAATGATCTACTACTGTAGTTTCCATTTGATACTTTATGTCCGGTGTGCCGTCTTGAGGTGCCGGGCCATGTGGGTACATGGCACAGTGCCATACTGTTCATTCAAAATGACCGGCGAACATTGATGGGCGTATGCACCAAATGGAACCACCTTGCATTTCCTTTCCTTTGCTTCCCATTCATGTTCATTCTCTCCTTTTTTCAGTACCTGCACCCCTGTGTGCCATCTTAGTGTCCCCCGCGAAAGAGGAGGGAGAGGCGGAAAGGACAAGAACAGGTGTCTCTCCTCGTTTCGGGAGTTGGAAAAGCACCGATATAGTTAGGCAGTCAATGTCCTTTCCTTTCTTTTCTTGAAGTTTAGGGTGTTGTTTTAAGGAAACGGATAAACATTAAGGATGTTCATTGATTTTTAACGACATTTGTAAAGATCAATGGTTGTTTTAAAAAGGACATGTCAATGATCAATTATATCACGAAAGGTAGCCCCAGGCTACCTGAGTTCTCCTTGCTTTAGCAAAAATGTATTACAATCAGGACTTGGTGCTGTGCCTAGAGTTTGGTCCTGTAAGAAGGGATTCTGTTCGACAGGGGGCGCCCTGCCCCCCCTGCATCATTCCCCCCCCTGCGCCGCCGCTGTTTGGGTCACGTCCATCCACCTTTGACGCCGTCATAGACTTCTACCAGGATACTTGTGATTGCCTGCTACCTTTCTTTCACCCCCTCCTCTCTCAAGTTCAATTATTTTTATAAATAACAGTGTATTTATGATTTAAATTGCAATTTGAGAAGATTTGTATGTTCTGTTGTTCTTCTTAATGCTTTGATGGTTTATTCATGTTTATTACCTGTGTGCAATTTTTATTCTCTACTGCTTTATACATTCCTAGCTCATAGTGAACATGGCATAAACACACACTTTTGCTTGTGCAATCTTTCATCATACAGTGATTTCCTGATTCAAATTAAATTGATCAATTCAATAGTAATTCTAGCCAAGTGTTTGAAAAGATCGGAAGATCTAAAAAGGACCTCGAAAGGGGCTAAAAAAAAGTTCAAAACAGATCCGAAGGAAGCAACGACGGATTCCACACGCTCCACACATACAGCATCAGGGCTGCGCAATGTTGGTGGAAGATGGTAGTCAGCGCAGTTCCACTGGTCCTTTGAGGAAGTCATCATGAGGATTTAGAACGCTACGCATGGGCTTGATGAAATTGATGTGTGTCTACCGGAGAGATGGCGGCGGTTGAAGGTGGTCGCTGAAGCGGTGCGTTTTACAGCTGGTAAACTCCAAAAGTTTTCTGAAAGTGGTCAATTTGAATAGTCGGCTGAAAGTGGTGAGCTCTCCATACACTTGACACTTCACCACATCACAATCCACATTGAAATTGGCTAAATCACCCGAACACACCACACCTTGGTGCTGATGAAGTGCATGTCCCAAATCGTCACAGTATCCTTCACCCTTCACCGTCTTGTGTTTCGTTGCAGCAGAAACTGGTTGCGTTCCATGTCACCACGTACGGTTAGCGCATGATGCTTCCTATTATGACCTGTTGAAACTTCCCCCCACCGTTTGTTCCAGAGCTTGCCTGGTATATAATGGCCGTAGATTGTAGATGATTCGGCGTCAGATTTCAAGAGCAGCAACATACATGCAGACCTGTGCTCGATGTAAATGCCTGTATACAGCAATCTGCCAACAGTGTGAAAGGAAATAATTGAAATCCTTGCCTTGTCGGAAGGGAAGCTTTTTTTGTGCGCGATGTTTGAATGTGCAGTAATGCCTCTAAGAGGACACATCGGACAGCAAGGACTGCACATGTGTGCGCAATACCAAAAGGCACGCTGGCAGTAAGGGGAGGACAATTGGAAACATGTTGTACTACAGGTGCCGTCAGATGGTGCGTGTGAAAGATTTTTCCGACAGTTCACCGCAGAGCTCGCGTTGGGATTGGGACTCTCTATGCGCCGTGTCCCATCTCAGGCCATCACTGCTTTGGAGGCTGAGGAGATTACGAACTCGTGTGGCTCGCAGCTGGTTCCACGGGCCCCTCGTTGCAATCCTGAGGAGAGTGGGAAACAACATTCTTTGGTTTCAATCCGTTTCAAGACATTTATATAAAAGGACTCGTCCCACCAACCAAACTGCGGATACATTTCCGGCTGCTGTGTGGCTTAGACCCTCCAAACCCATCCCAAACAACTCACGAATTAGTGTGAACCCCAAGCGAACCCCCAATGGACATCAAGTTAGCTTACATAAATCTGGCCATAAATTTGGCAATTAATTTGCTCACATCTTCAATCTTCAACCCGATCTGGTTTGAAGACTTCTGGCCAAGAGTTTTGTGAGATCTCCAATCTTCAATCCAGGGATCTGGATTGAAGATTTCTGGCCAAGATGTCTCTCACGTCTTCAATCTTCAATCCAGGGATCCAATAGTCTTGTGAAGTCTGGAACTGGGAAGAGTGATGTACACAATGAATGGGTATCTCAAGTCTGAAAACTGAATCTCAAGTCTGAACACAGGTTCATTTGACAAAGGCAACTCATGAAAGCATGTTTCGCCGCTTTGCTTCTTTGTGCATGTCCATGCGGCAATGTCTTCCATGTGTGCATGACCGCAGCAAACTGCTCGAAGTTGCTTCAACTTTTTGCTGTGGCCACTGTCGACACCATGGCAGTTCCTGGCAGCTGCAGCGTGACTTTGAATGGCACTCAAGCCGTTATGGTGCTGGATGTACATGGTCAGAGTGCACCAACAGCGGCCGCACCAACATCTCCCTTGCAGATCCTGATTCAGAAAGTACTTGACGGAGTGCCCAGAGATTCGTCGGCCGTGACTCCCCTATGCTGGCTCGTTGGTTGTCCCTGAGCAAGCTCCAGAAATTGGAAATGAAATCGTTTGGTGTCCACCGCTTTCCTTCGCGGATCCAAGCAGGAAGGACGTATCCTGGGGCTGAACCACCGTGAACTCAGAAACGATTGGGCCTATAGGAAGGAATACTAGACAAGGAAAATATGGTTTAGTGACATTCAGTTGAAGAATGCCTTGCTGAGCCACTTGACCCCTGCATGTAAAAATTCATGGCACCCTATAGACGAGCGCGCATCGATGGTGGAATCTGCGGTGGTGACGACACGGACCATCGACAACCTTTTTGGCCGTAAACGTTGGACATCTTCCGCGTTCACAGGCATTCAAATTGACCCAGACGTAAATGAGGACATCACTCAAAATGAACATGTCAAAGGCATTCCCAACATATATATATATATATATATAGATCCCTCGAGATAGACGTAAGTCGTAAGGACCAGGCACCAGCCACTAAAAAGGAAACTGAAGGTCTCCGTGGCTAAATCGGTACTTTGCAGCACGGAGCAACCAACACCAGACCAAACTTGTCATGTCGGATGAGTTTACTTCAGGCAAAATCCCAAACGCCACTGTGGGAGACTCGAATCCATCCCAAGTTCGCTATTTTTATGATGCGGCCTTCGCTCCAGAGCTCACTCTCCATGGGGAATCCTTTTCCTTGCCACCACGGAAACTGTTCAAGACCCAACATTCAGTCCCATCGTGTAAGGTTCCAACAAAATCTCTTGTCTCGTTGTTTGCCTTCAATTTGAATGAAGGGTTGGTTGATACTCCTCAATCCGACCCGGATATGGCTGCATGCATGAATGCCTATGTGGAGGGGGAGAATACCTTCCTTTAATGTATCCTTGATGGGGCATCTACAAAATTCTATACTCACCGCGTTGGGGTACAACGGCTCCTACAGTCGACTGCGGCAAATGCTGGAGGCACGCAGACAATGTCTCTGTTCGTTGGTCCCACACAAGTTGCGGGTCAAGCATCCACTGCCCAAGCTTAGCTTATCAAGAGCTCCTGAAAGGGACGTTTCTGATGCTAATGTGGATGAAGGGACTCTACGGCATCCAACTGATCATCAGCGATGATATCCCTGAAGGACCGGTTCAACTTTGGTGGAACTAGCGCTGAAGTCTCACGTTCTCGACCTGGTTCGATAGAACCTTCTTCATGGAAGAGCCGACTCCCCAAGAGCTCCGTCAAACCCGCCACGACATCACGATACGCCAAAATGTCCCCTGTGATTCGACGATCAGCCGCTTCTTGCCTTCACACCTCAATGAAGAGCTTCTCAACAAAATACGATTGAAACTCTTCCATGCCCACAGCTCTTTGAGCCATGCAAGATTGGACTCATGAGTTTCGTCGGGGTTCTGTATTGTGCTGTTTATGGCGCGCTCGCAGCCTTCGAACTGTCTTCGTACCGTGGTTTTCCCAAGATTCTGCCAAGCGTTTCGATGATGGCTTTCACCCGCTGAAGTGAAAGGACGCGATTTTTGGATGGTCCGTCACACACTGAAAGGCCGAACCGAACCTTCACGTCGAATCCTCGGTGCCAGATGGTGCTAGTGCTAGAGGCTGCAAGTGTTCAGTCGGCCACAGTTGGGCCAGAAACTCAGCCTTCTTCGGCCAAACTCAACTCAGTCTCTCCAGTGCTTGAACTATAAGCCATGAGGTGCTTTTGGACCTGGCTTCGCAGCTGGAACCCGGGTGGCTTTCGAAGAGCTCCTGGCTTCGTCGGCCACTCTGAGCTATGCTACCAGTGTAGATTCCCCACACTGGCGCGGCCCCTTCTTCCAAAAGACTGCGCGGCCGGGCACCTTCTATATGGTCGTCCACAACCTTCCAAGCCAACAAAGCCGTCCACAGCAAAGCTCAGGCCACGCTTGAGCTCTCCGAGTCCAGCCTTCCTTCAAGGCCACAAGCCAACCGATGCAGCACTGCTTACTGAATCACAAGATATATTCCTATTATGGATAAATAGATATAATATCAACATTGGATTAAGTAACCTCCCCTATTACTCAAGCCCAGCTCGAGCCGCTAATACTAAACTAATTTAAAACCTAGTACATCACCCTGATAGAAAATGTTTCCTAGCAGAAACCTCCCCCTATTAATCAAGCCCAGCTCCCCCAGAAAAAAAACAAAAAACAGAATCAGTTCTATACTTCTGTATTATCGAATTTCTTTCTGGACAGTATCCAATATCTTCTGGTCCATGGTGAGACTGATCTTCTGATCCACCCTTGTCTCATGCCATCTCTTTGAGATAGCATTCTGATCCACCCTTTTCCGATGCTGATCCTCTCATCCATCATTCTGATCATTCTGCTTGCTCTTCTCATCCTTCCCAGCCAATGTTTACTCATATGGGATCTTCCTCCCCAGCCTCTTCGCCTCCTGATTTTACAAGCACATTGTGCATCACTTTCAGAGAAGTTAACCGTTCTTCTGCCCAAGTGATTGGAACTTCGCTTTCGTCAGCGGCCAAAAGTTTTCTTTCGCCCAATGCATTCCCCACACTGGTGCATCGGAACCCGTGGGATGCCGAATGTATCGCCTTTGGCCCAGGTGAAAACCACCAGCACAAGATCCATGACCTCGAAGAACGCAAAGAAACCGGAGAAACCATCCGAGCTTGAAGAGGCGGCCGAGGCGGATGGTGAAGGAGCAATTGCGGAGATGCAAAGCATCAGCAACTTGATTTAATTGCGCCGTTTTCAGTTTTCAGCGTTGTTTGTTGTGTTGCTTTCCTTGCGCTGCTTCTTTGTTCGATCCCAATCTCGAGACACTACCCACGAGCACTGCACCTCCGCAGCAATTCACGTTTCACACACGAAGCGGACGCCCCAAAAATGTCAAACATATGGAAGCAATTAAAGTTCCTTTGATATTAATACTGGCGATTTTCCTTTGATATTGGCTAGGTAGGTTATTATCACGATGTTGCTGTGAGTCAAATCCACCCCCCCAAACCCATGGGTCGCTTCACATGTTTGTGCATCACGACGGTCACGAGGGTCCCCAGATCTTGGCTCAAGAAACGGCATTTGTTGGCCATTTGGGGTGTGTTTGCAGAATACCTTCTACTGATACTTGTTGCACCGGCGAATCAAATCGCGAGTGGTTGATATTAGATGGTTTCTGTTATTTTGTTTTGAATGTGATCGTTTTTTGAGGCAACGATGTTGAGAGCATCGTCACCGACAACGACCCAGAGCTGGAAGAGGAGACTTGACTGCCACAGACGGACGTCCGCCCCTGGTTTGGAAGACATGGTCTTGACTGTGTCGGTGTTTTTTTGGGACGAAGCGATTCGAAGGCAGCCGGTCAATTGGATGTTGTGTTGGGGGGGTTGCGAACACGCATACATACATATATAATCATATATATATATATGTATCAATGTATATATATATATACCTAAACACACTTCACATTAGTCAGGGCAAAGTGGGGTAGGAGGGCAATTGCTACTAACTGCAGTTTGTGTTTGGAACCAACATAACATACTGACTTGTTCGCCGTTCACAAGTTTAGTGCTGGTCCTTTGGTGAAGTCAATGCGGGTTGCATGCGCTCAGGGAGCACCCAAAGGTTGTGTAGTCAAACCACATTCAATAGTTAGGTGATCATTGTTGCCTTTGCGCATTTGGCATTTGGTAAACGGACTTCCCCTGACCTGCATTGAGGTTTCTGAATTGCCAGGCAGATGCACTGATTTTACCTGAAATGTTTTCCCTTAGCCGGTGTGTTCATACATAGTTAGATATGTACGAAATCTTTGGAATACACAACATCCAGAAACAATTGGTTCAAACGTCTTCTTGACACATGATGCATGCTACTTCTGAATCGACACCTCAAAACTAGGGCCCCTGTTGTCGTGTGCTTTTCTGACACCTCAGTTCTTCAACCTTTGCCTTTGGCAAACTGAATGATGCGTTGGCATGTTTTGACATGTGCTTTGAGAAGTAATAAACATCTCCTTTTCTGCATTTTTTTTGCCCTTCGATGTCCAGACCTTGTCAGCGAAAACGTGCTTGGAGCAGTGTGCTTGGCTTCCAGGTGGTCAAAGTCTATTTGGACTAGACCTCCGCGCCCATGCAAAGCATGCTGTGCCGCTGGAGGCCGCTGGGCCACAGCCGCGGTGGTTGTGGGCCACATTCCTTTTCTGACATTGGACGCTTTTTCAAATCTTTAGAGGTGAAAGATGACCTGCCACCAAAACAAATGCGGCAAAGACCGAGGACTGACGTTGAGCCTCCTGAAGGACACCAGGTTGCAAGCAATCATGCATAAATGCATCGTGATACCCTTGCAACTTGCAACAAACTGGCCAAGCCTGTGTCAAACCTTGCACACTTCATCCAGTTGGTCATAGGATGTCGTACTGTAATTAGGTCAAATAGGTGCAGGGTGTCTAATCCACGACCAAAGGGTCTCAACGAAGACAGGAAGTGATCTAAAGGTACATGTGATGGACAAGTTCATGTGTTCTTCAGACCTCGGGAAGTGCCTCTTTTTATAGAGGCCGAGCGAGATGGATGGCTACTAGTGTGGCTACTATAGTATCGGAATCCAGGAAGGCTGCAGGACTGGAGATCAACTGGAGATCCCTCTGTTAATTCAGCACAAAAAGGCTCAGCCAACATGACACTCACTCTTGGCATTTGTCTATAGCTCCGCACCAGTCTCGGTACCTTATCACCGCAAAACTTGACCCTGTGAGCCTCACCGCCCATATATACAGATATAGAGTCGGGATGTTCGACTCATGCGAAACATACCCCCTATGAATTCCCTTCTGGAATTGCTACTACTTTAGTCTTGGCACCGTGGGAAGCGTACCCCCGAAGCAAACCGGCAAAACAACAACTCCCATACATATATTGCTAAAAACACGTAATATATATATATATATGGTACCTTTTTCTATGAGCGCATCGTGTTTAAATTGTTTTTTTTGCAGTGCAGTTGCTGGCCACTGTAGTATTTTATGTTTGTTTTCAATACATTTCGATACCTAGTATACATGAAAAAATGTTGAGTATGTGTTTGAAATCTGATAGATTAGTGATTAATATGTTTCCCTTTGCCCCGGAGGATCCGGCCCCCCTCGTGCACTGCAAGTGAAGATTATGTTTTAAATTATAAACAATGCAAAAAAAACATAAGACGTTCTTTAGAATCGAGAGATTTTCCTGGAACCAAGAACCACGGTTGCACAGAAAGTCTTGGGGAAAATCTTCGTTCTTGGTTCTTGCTTCCAGGAAAAGTTCAAGAGGTTTAATAAAACATTGTTGATTTTCAATACTATGCTCATCAGAACCACGATTGTCTCGAGACATTCTGCGCAAGCTTGGTTCTTGGTTCTTGCTTCCAGGAAAATTCAAAGATTTTAAAGAAAATCCGTTTCTCCCTAAGACTTTCCGTGCAATCTTTGTTCTTGGTTCCATGAACATCTAGGATTTCCTAAAGGTTCAGCTCACCTCCCATCGTTTCTACAGAGGTTATTAGCTAGAGAAGGTGGTGAGAAGGCATTGCAGAGGCTAAGGGGGGCTCTTGACTACAGAAGGTTCTGGGAATCAAGGGAAAACATATAACTGGTCCTTCAACGTTCTTGAAAGAGATTGGCAAGGGTGTTCTAGAAGAGAATGGAAAGGAACAAACATTGGAATGACAGGATGAACAACGTTGCCAGAAACCTAAATGAGCACTGCAAACAGCATAGAACACTTTATGCCGAAGAAAGGAATGTAGCAAATAAGGAAAAGGTAGAAGACCGATTGGGTTTGAGAAATGCCCATTGGAGCCTTTCGGCATTATACAAAGCAGACACTTTATATTTCAGACACTGGTGGGGGCAGTTTGAAAAGAGATGTCTTTGGACTTTGGATGCCCGAGGGAGTCGATTTGAGAGTGCCTTGGGTTGAAGGACCATTGTGCCCAAGTCCTTGCCAGGGGAGGTGTTCGAATCGTTCCAAACAGGTATAACTTCCGTTGATAAGCCACCTGGGGTCTTCCGCAGGAATGCTCTTTTGCACGTGGAAAGCATGTTTTCACCAAGTTGGTCTCCAGATGCCATCAGCACCTTGTGTCTCCTGGCTTCTATGATGCAGCTCAGCCAGCGCAACACCGCCGCGAACAAGCAGAACGAAGTCTGTGCATGCGCTGCGGTCGTGGGTTAAAACCCACTAGTTCACCTTTCGGCTCGGGTTTGTCTCTCGAAATACACGAAATGAGGCCCCATGGATGAATTGGAAGCCGTCCAAGTAATCTTTTTTTAAACAAGGGATATACGGGTCTTCGGGTCCTCCTCATCTTGTGGACAAACCCGACATTGGGGTTCCATTGCAAGTGTGGACAGGGGTCTCGGAGCTGAGCTCGGGTCCTCTGCCAGATCAGGGAATCCCCATGAAGACAAGGTGGAACTATCATGATGATTTAAGACCTAGGTTTTGACAAAATATGAGGGATTACGTGTCGCATAAAAAAAGTATTGAAACCATTGCAGGCCGTAATAATAGGGAAAGAGTTTGACAGGACAAAGACGGGGGATCCAGGGTTGAAGTCTGAAGTCTTCCCGTGCAACGCGCAGGTCCCAGAGTCCGACGTTGTACGCAAGAGGAGAGTGGTGTGCGTTGGTCTTGAAAGAACCCATAGTGGTGTGCGTTGGATAGAAAACGACGTACTATGTCAAACATATATTTATATATTCAACACGACATGTCAACGCACCCCACGGACAATTGTTGCATTCAAAAGATTTACCAAGCAACCTTAGAGTCGAGGATTTTGAAGCCCTGAAGATGCAGAGTTGGTCAAGAAATGCGCAATTTGGTTGTTCACACTCACTCACACGTCTTTTTGCGAGCGTGGCTCCAAGGGGAAGACAGGAAACACCCCTGTCACCTTCCCCTGGCTCGACCACGGTTCCAGCTAGAACTGGATACCATGTCCCAGCAATGTATATATTATATAGATACGTGAATGGTCAACGGGGGCGAGGATTTTAATTGCCTTGGCCTCATCAGTTTGCTCCGCTGCTTCATCAATTGTTTGCGGCGCGGGCAGTCGCTCTCTTGACTTTGTAAGTTAATTACAGAAGAGACCAGGTCAGTTCATTCATGCTCATTCTGCATGCTGTATCACCAGAAACATTTGTACTCAAAAATGACCAGGCTATGTGAATAAGCATCGACTGGCCGGATGGTGCTTCAAGAACCCACGGAAGGATGGCGGCCCACAGTCGCCTGTGTAACAAATCTGCAATTGTATGAACAATGCCCCAACAAACATGCGCAGACACGGTTGCACTCAAACTGAAAACACATTAGTAGTGCTTTTGAGGAACGTGTAAAGCTGTGAATGTGCAGGACTGCTTTGTCCATTGTCACCTGATGAAGGTGCAGAGTTGCCGAGGTGTGCTTTGATCGCGAGCAAAGTATATTCACTGATGCACGTGGACGGGTTTTGTTTTGCTATTTGGCACACGGATTGTTTCGAGATAGTAGCTCACCAGCTTGTCAAGTTTCTTGTGCATGCACCAAGAAATCAGAACAAGAAGGTAGTAGCAAGAATCATCAAGAATCATCAAGAATCATACCTTTTTTAACTTATATACATAATATATATATATAATTGGTGCCCTGGAAACAAACTCAAGCGGAGCTAAAACAACGCACCGCAACAAACCATTTTTGTGTCACGTATTTTTTTCCGAATGCGTACCGAAGGGTTCTGTTTTATAGTGGGGGTGTGGGGGTTGGACTGTGTTCGCCTCGCGTGCTGTTTGTCGTCGTCTCGGGTCGTCGTGGGGTGTGGTGGGGTGTTTAATTTGTCCCCATTGGGCGAAGCTTTTGGAGAAATTTGTCGATGGCAGGTGATCGTCAGATTCGTCGCACAGACCGTGGTTTTGCGACGTTGGATGGGGGAGGATGAATTCACTGCGCAGGTGCAGCGTTTGGTGAGATCCGCAGTTTTCTGCGTAGTCACATTGGTGGAGGGTGGTGTTTTGGGGGTGTTGGATGTGGCTGTGCCATTGGGATTTGCGTTTCAGGCTGTTGCTTCAAAGCTGTGTTTTCGCGACAAGTCTCAGCTAGAATGATGGTTTGGTGGATGGGGGTCGGAATCGTGCTCAGAACGTGTCGACATCATTCAAACGTGTGGTGTGGTGCAAATTTTGTTGAAGCTAACATGATATGATATTGTCACCTGCAGTACTTTGTGCGGATTTTGAGGTGTGGAAGTGCGATTTGCGTGGCAGGCGCAGGGAAGCAAGGTGTGGTGGAGGTGAATGTCGCTGTGGCATTGGGATTGGCGTGTGAGCTTGGAGGGGCTGTAATCGCGAAGCTGCTTGGCAGGGCTGCTTGATGTGTGTGCTTCGATGGAGCTTACCGCTTGACTTTTGGAGGAAGTCTCGTACGAAATGCTCGCTTTGGAGACTTTGACACGTCACTTTTGGAGGAAGTCCCGTTGTGTTTTTTTCATGGCTTGGGCAGATTGGTAGTTTTTATGACTTGAAAAGTTGGAGAAAAGTAAAAATCATATAAGAACCATAAAGCACAGTGTGTTTTATTGTTTATATGTGATTTGCGCCCTTCTCCAACAATATGGATTTAATATGGATTCTTTACAGAAAAAATACGGTGGCTCCAGAGCTCCAGGTTTTGTTTATGGGGAAAATACACTTTGCAAAAGTGTGTGTGTGTGTCCACCCCTGGACAAAGGGTTCTCAACCAACTACGGCAGGGGGCAGAGGGATCTCCAGTCGTGGCCTCTGCCAACGAAGCTCCACACTGGACGATCAGGAAAACGTACCTGCGCCGTGATACCACTCCACTCTTCCTTGCTGTGTTTTGATGCCATGGTCGTTCATGTTTCTCCCCCTAAACCATTTCCTCCCCAGCAGCGCTGCAGCTTGAGCCGCTTCGTCACCGCAGTCAAGGGAAACAACTTTTGTTCAAACACCTACAATTTTCTCGGACTTTTCGCCATGCTGTTCCACCGCCATCCTTCCCAACGTGGTAACTGAGTTCACTGAATACAAGTGTCAGAGTGTGTGTTTGGTGTCGGGCCTGTAGGGGACTGCCATCACACGCCCCGCCCTAGGCCCTGGGCCCTCCTCACAAGTACCCCCAAACCCACGTAAAACACCCAACCAGGAATATTGAACAGGAGCCCCAAAACCGGATCCTTGAGATCTTCCAGGGGCGGCTGCATGGTCACAGGAAGGGCACAGTGAGCACCCAACAGTACCGCATAATCCAATTGCGGTTTCATAAGAAAAGTGTAAAAGAACCGTAATCCCAGATCATATCCGAAACATAAAAATTCCATTAACAATTATGTTGAAATACTCTTCACCTGCAGGCTTCTGAACTGTTAATGTTTGGTCTATTGTTCTACGTTGTGCAGTGGGGCCCGGAAAACGCACATGCCGCCCCTTATACCGTTTTTTATGTATAGTTATTTTCTCTATCCAACTCGGCCACGCGTGTTTGGTCTATTGTTCTACGTTGTACAGTGGGGCCCGAAAAACGCACACGCCGCCCCAGATACCTTTTTTTTAACGTACAGTATATTTTCTTTATCCAACTCGGCCACTGCGGTTTTAAACCGCCCACGGACCACTGCAATGGCGCGCATCCATACAGCACCCTTGCGACATCATTTGAACTGGCAACAGGTTTTGCTTCTCGTGTTCTTTCTTTTGCATTTTTTGGTTCTTTCTTACCTTGTGAGCAAGAAACTCGGAGCATCATTCATCTTTTCACGGTATATACAATATAGAAATGATGTATACCCTTTAGAGAACATGGTCGGAACCGAAAGACATCATCCCCATGTTGACAGCCTCCCGTCTCACTCCAACATGACAACCTATAAGGTCCTCTAGAGACAGAACACAGTTTGGCACTCAGATATCGATTTGGTTCTTACATTCTTGGAAGATTCATTCGGAGTGATGCTCGCGCCGGATGGACATAGATCTTCCCCGCGCTACGCAGCAGCGTGTTGCGACTTTGACAGTGGAAACTGAACCATCATCTGATCAATTTGGACATTTTGCTGCAATAGCATTTTGCTCCCTGGCGTCAAATCTAGCCACGGGCAGCAGATATTGAATTTTCTGAACGTCGGCCAAAAGAAGCTACGTGTCAGGATGTGAGGTATCGAAGTGGTCCAGGCTTGTTCTTGTTGCCATCAGATTGCAGCTTTTGGGAGGGTGTTTAGCGAATTTAGTACTTTGGAAAGAGCAGAGAACGGTCTGGATCAACACATTGTGATTATGTAAACATTCACCACGCGGTTTAAAGGGATGAAGAACCCTTCAGTTCAAAGTGAGCCGTTTGGGGATGAATAACCAACCACTTTCACTGCGACGTCTCTAATCCATGTGCCAATGGGGCTATTACCACCGTTCTTGGTTACGCGTGAAAGCTAGCCTGTGGGTTATCACTGACAGGTTTGATTCGTTGGCCTAGCTCTGGTCTAGGCGCAGTGTGTTGGTTGACTCCAAAGGACATATGTTGGTAGCAAGTGGGGGTATATACGTCTTCAACTGTTCAACAGAATGACAAGAACTGGCCTTCTTTTGGCAAGCCAATCCCAAGTCCAGGTTGCAAACCGCAGTCCAGAACACCAAACCGTAACCGCAGTCCAGAACACCAAACCGTAGAGGCTCGCCAAGTAGTGATTTGGCCCGTAGCATTGCCTTGGCGTAGCCCAAAAGATTTGTCCCGGCAACCCCAAACAGTGTGTCAAAAGGTCTAAGGTCTAGAGGTGTAGGAGCAGGAGGTCTCGAGATCTACGCGTTGGGCTCCAGAGAGAAGTGTGGTGATCGTGGTGATGGTGGTGGTGGTGCAAGTGGTGAAGGGATGTGATGATCGTGGTGATGGTGGTGATGGTGGTGATGAGGTGGTGAAGGCGGTGGTGGTGATGGTGATGGAGATGGAGATGGTGGTGATGAAGGTGGTGACGGCAATGGTGGTGATGAAGGCGGTGATGGTGGTGATAGAGGTTGTGATGTTGGTGATGTCATGATTGTGGTGATGGGTGATGGGTGGTGGTGATGGTGGTGGCGATGGTGGTGGTGATGTTGGTGGCGGTGATGGTGGTGTTGTTGTGGAAGTTAAGAAACCAGGTGTACACCTAGAAAAAACTAAAGGATAGGTCCTCTGCCTCTGGCAACACCAGTCAGAGCAGAAAGGCCCACGAAAAGTCGACTTTTGACCACCAAACAACGGGGTTTCCCTTGCGGCTGTCACGAAAAGTCATCACCAAGCCCGAACATGTGCACAGCACCACCACGAGAGCGCAGTCTCGAAGAGCGCCCGCTCGCCCCCGCCAGATTCTGCGAGCCTGTCGAAATGCACTTGGAAGACCTCGAGGTGAGTGAATATACCGTATATAGCAGCGAATTAGCTGTACCCGGCCGTGAGCACCTCCGATCAGACACCCATCCGTAACAGCTACCGTGAGAATCCGAAAGAACCCTTATTGTGGACACATCCAATATTGGGGAAAGACACGCATACAAACATACTGTTTTTACATGTAGAACAAATGTAGAGCAACAAAGCATACATACATACATACATACATACATACATATCTCACTGCAATTGCCGAGCTCAACCCAACCGAGGCCTCCTCTGTTTGGCCGGCAACGACCAGGGCGCTCAGAGACTGGAAAGTGATCGTGCTAGATTTGTTTGACAATCTTTTTGTTTGCCATATATAAACATTCAAAAACATGTGTTGCAAGATTCGGACGGAACACCGCAGTGCGATGGGAAAAATACCACACTGCCATTGTACTGTGCTTGGATGTGTCAAACTGGACGCACCAAAGTGAACGTCGCCGCGCCAGCAAGAGTCTCTAGTCATACATTTTCTTTTGGCAATGTGGTATCAACGTCCACAAAACTGTGACTGGGCTAGTCTGTAGATTTTCCCATTCAAACTCTTTGAAATGACAGCCTAAAGATTACCCCTGTGACGTGTGTTTTGTGTTTTCTTGATGTGTTGTGTTTGTTTTTCTTCTTCAAAGACCAAAGGTCCCAATAATTGTTGTGTGCGTGTGGATTCTTCCGCCACGGACACATTGCGCTCTCTTGCGAGATGGAAACGATGAGGAGTGACGTGTCCCACAGGCGCAGTGAATAGGGGTTGAACATCATCTACGGTAGACAAGCAAAGCACTGCAATTTGTCAATTGTGGAATTTGAATGCCTTAAATGGTTTTGTAGTAGATTCAACAAACGGTTGTTTTGTTGTTCAAACTCTGAACTCCCTGGTCTTAATGCTCAAGCCTTTGGTGCTGAATTCAGAGTTGTCCCGGGACCACCTCAGAAGATGTGCCTTAGTGAGATGAGCAGACCGCTGGAACAGTTGTGGAGGTGGAACGACTGGCCCAAAGAAGAAACCCAAGACTCACCCGCTGAAAGGCACATTCAGAATGATGGCATGAATTTGATTGAATTTGAGGTGATGTTTATATAGAGTCAAATTAAAGGTTCTTTTTAGTCATACTCATTGCCCGCACTGCCTTGAAGGATACAGTCTGAAGAGACATTGCTCACACACAGGGTGATGATTAGTCCCTTCATTCCTGTTTCCATTGGGCATGCGCCCTAGGGGTTGACTAGGGTTGAAGCCTTACAGCCGCGTTTTTGCAAAGATGTGAGGCTGAACTCATAGATGACAGTTGACAGCTGAAGCTGAAATAGACAAACAACTGACAGCTGAAAGGGCTTACTCTAGGCTGACAGCTGAAATAGACAAACAGCTGAACTCATAGATGTCATAGAATTAGAAGAGGCTGAAGTGGCTGGAGGTCTGCTTTTGGGCATCACACCTGGATCATCGAGATACAATATGTGAAAGAAACAACACAACAGCCTGCAATTGGTCAGTCTTCTGACAGGAAACCTTGACCATCCGAATCGGTGTACTCTAAGACTCTCAGTCCCTATAGTTTTGGTCTACAAACCAATTGTGATATATAATTGTGTACTCACGTGTACTAACTAGACTAAAACCGCGAAAGAGCGGTGAAGCATGTGAAACCCTGACTCCCTGCGGTTCTTTGCTTGCACCGGCCATTAAAGCGCACACCCAACACATGCGCTCGCGCACTCCGGACAGCACCTGAGGACCGCCTTTGCCCGCTGGAGCCCTCGGTCCGCGAAACGACCGAGAGCTGACCGAGGAGAGAACTGGGGTCAACGCCCTGGAGGTTGGCAGGATCCCATCCGATAGGTCGGGGAAAACCAACCACCAGTGTTCGGCATCGAATGTGCCGTCGTTGTCTTTGTGAGTTGTTTCCAGTGGATGACCGGATGAAGGTGGGCGGGGGTGCAGACCATGAACATGCAGACGTCACTGGTGTGGCCAGAAGGAAGAACCTTCCAAAGACTTCCCTAGGGTCAACTGCAACATGTGTAGGGTTTGGACTCCTTGCATCCTGATTAACAAGAATAGTCCCCGCTTTGGCTGTTAGACCAATCAAACAGCCGCCTGTTCTATCAGGGAAAACTAGTACCCCCAAAAGTCCCTCTGAATTCCTTCAACAGAAGTGTGAATGGTGAAGCGATCTAATTTAATTGACCCTTTTTTGTTCCTTCCAACTCCCTCCCACCTCGTGGAACATTCCACCCTGAGGCCTTTCAGCTGCGCCGTACCACGCGCGGCTTGCTCCGTCTCCCGTGGCGCTGTTTGCCGCGGCGCCGTCTCCCGTGGCACGTCCCACCTTGGCGCGGCAGTCGGAGACGGGGCAGCGGAGCGATGTGCCAGTGGGTACTGTGGCAGGCGCCCGATTGGACGAGAAGAGGAAAGCTCGGACGATCACTGAATGTCTGAATGTCTTTCAAGAGGCTCTAGCCCTACTTGTAGGATTCATCTGACATGCATGTCTGAAATTTATGTTGAGATGTCAGTCCCTTGATTGAAGACCCCTAGCATGTTTCCAAGATGTTCATCTTATTCTGGAATATATATAATAATATATATTATATATGTGTATATGTTGTTAAATTAAACAAAATCAGGCCACTGGATTCCACGACCTTCCATACCTTCCGTTCTGAATCTCCATGGTGCATTCGCTATTCTGACGGTCCTGGTTGCTGCCGAAAAAAATAACACTGATTGGGACTAAGGTGGAACACGGCCCTTGCATTCAGAGCATCCCATGTCGTTTTGTCAGTGTGGCACTGAGGCTTCGTCAGTAGAATTTGGCAATCATGGTCGTGGAGATTTTGCTCTCTTGATCGTTTTTTTTTGCCGCACTGGAGGTTGAGATCTTGCCCGCTCAGGTCCTGCTGATGGACGGTTTTGCATAAACCCTTTGGCTTGGCAGGCTCTCTTTGTGTCTCTCTCTCTCTCTCTCTCGCATTTACTGCAAATATGGCTCACCTAGTAGCTCACCTCTTCTAAGGCCTGCTGAGTGCAAACGTGTGCACGTATAGTTGTATTGTTGCGAAGCCCTGAACTGTCTTTCAAGCAATGGAGAAACCTCAAGCCAACTCTGTTTCATCCTACTTGAGTTCTGTAGAACTTGGCCCCATCACAAACACAATGAGAATGCAAATGACTGCAAATAATTCTGATTTGGACATTTGGACTGAGATTGAACACACTCACACTTTCGCCCTGCTGCCACGGTCCAGGGCCCAGGGAAACGGCAGAAATGCTGAAACATCTGAAATCCATCCAAAAAAATGCTCAATCCTGCCACACCCTGCCCCGCGCCCTAGCCCCGGAATCCGTTTTTATTCTCCAATGTGCCAAAAGCGCAGCCGTAATTGTGCAAAAAGAGTGAACGGAAGGATGAGAACTCTCACGCAGCACTTGTACGCTTCCCTTTCATATCTCTTTGGTCAGCCATGTGAACCTTGCAAGTCAGACCTCTATGTTTGAAGAAAAGTTGATGAAGATGAACTCGTTTTACTCCATTTAGATGACACTTGTTGGATCTTTTTGGCATGAACAACACATTTCTGTTTACCTCTAGATCCTCTGGAACCCCCACCCCTGATAAAACTCTGCACCCGTGCCAATCTGTGTGGTGTCCTATGCAAGGACAAACATGGTCAGGCCATATAGTTTTAGCTGAGCTCCTTCTTCCCTGCGCAGATAAATACAAAGAGTGTGCTTGGGTTCTCCAGTTTCAACATTGCAAGTTCAATCAATGTCAAAGTATTGCATTCACTGGAACGCGAGCCTTTAAGACCCAGATGTCTCAGATTTGAGGAGCAGTTTTCAAAACCAAATTGTCGAATGAGGAACTCACATTTGTTGACTTTAAAACACGCCACTGTTTAGACCACCTGAGTCCATACAAAACAACTTTGCATGAAAGGGACGAATCTCAAGCCATTCAATTTTGTTGTTTTTTTGAGAGCTGTTCTACTTCCTTCTGAATCAAACAAACCGGGCTGGGCAGTTGTCCATCCTTCCTGCTCTTCTCAGTATTATTTCGCTACATGCCTCCACTTGCAGTCGCACCAGATATATTACCATCACCATCTCGTGTTTATCTAGCTGTCTTTTTGCTTAACATGTTTATAACCTTAGACTGCATGATTCTCGACCCCTCATCCTTCTACTAACATCGAGGTTGTTGACAAAGAAATGTTACAGTCTCAGACTCACAAATATATAAATCCAAAGTTGCTCTGACATATGACATATCTATCCTCTCAGCTTTATTCAGCTAACATCAATGATCACACCCTTTGCACTTTGACGGAAGGTTTGCAGCAAACCCTGAAGTCGACCGACTTGTGAATGAGAAGAGACACGTTTTCATAAATCATGTGCACACCCTTGAGAAATGACCGTGGCTAGCTGACGGTTTATAGTTTGAGTTAGCAGAAGTTTTCAGGTTCAAGGACAAGTCTGGTTGTTGGTTTAGAGCTATAGAATTAATATGTGCTAACCCGTCGAACCAACGATAGCCACGGCGAATGGAACCTCACAAGGTCAATTTTATGTATATAAGTATTGTTTCATATATCGTACGGTATACATGTTTGCAGAAAACACAAAAACTGTTCGCACGGCATCACTGACCTTTCTCATTTGTTTCCTCTTCTAATCCAAAATTAGAGATGCTTTTGACCTTCAAAGTGAAGGCTTCGGTCTCTCGACTTAGCTTGGCACATTTTTGCGTGAGAGATCACGTACTCCACGAAGTCAACTGGACTCCAGCGTAGTTGAGTGGATTTGACGGCAATCACGGGTGGTGCTTCATTTCCTTGACGTCCTTGCCGGAGCCAACACGTAAACCCTCCGGAAGAAACGAACATCGAAACGTCCGAAGTCCGAAGTGAGGCCTGGAACATTCCTGGAACTGGCTGCACACAAATTATTGAAGTTGCTGCAAGTGAATGCTGGATCTACACATACGCGCTACTTCTAGTGTATATGCTTATAGTTTGAGCGCTGTTTTGCAAACAATTCCGCCCATTCACGCACGCTCTCCTGCTCAGTTGGAACTGCCCTCATCGCTGGCCACAGCCGTGCCCGCGCTGGCCGCGTGCACCGCTACGCCCGCATGGGGCGGCGTCATTTGGTGCTGCAAGCAACAGGCTCAGTGGTTGAGGGTTGCTTCTAGAACAAGCGGAGTTGAAGGG
Organism: Durusdinium trenchii; assembly: GCA_963970005.1. Lineage (NCBI taxonomy): Eukaryota > Dinophyceae > Suessiales > Symbiodiniaceae > Durusdinium > Durusdinium trenchii. Next base: position 471,745 of record CAXAMN010023784.1, read on the forward strand.
CCGCAGACAAATGGTTGAAAGTGGGAAGTTCAGAGTACCTTCACAAAACTGACTATCATGAAGTCTAATTATTCTCAACATTTGGTCGACGAACTTAGGTCATGAACTGGTTTTCGGATCAGCAGAAAATCACTCAAATCCCCCACTGGATGTGGTTTGAGTAGTGTGGTCAGCCATCCATATTCGCTCAAGGATGATCAAGGACTCCCTTCAATCCAATCCCATGTCGCATCGAATCTATTCATCAATCAAAGTAGTTCAAGTGAGCGTTCAATGACTTCTTAAGGAGAGCTTTTCTGGAAGTCGTTTGGTTGTTCGGGATTTTGGCATAGCTCATTTGTGCCAGCTTTTGTGCTTTCAAGTATGTAGTAACAGGTGCATTGCTACTAGGAGCAAGGACGCTACTGGTAGCTCCTGACCTTACTACTAGTAACAAGAAGCTAGTAGGAACAACGGGCATCGCTACGAACGGAGCAAGAAGCTACACGAGACTCGTTCGATGCGTTCATTTTCGACTCATCAACCACTCGGACGAGAAGCTACACGCTTCGCCAGCTTCTCCCCAGCCTCGCCCGCAGGTTCAAGCACGGTGGCGAGGCAAAATTGGATTTCAGCCTTGTTGGAACTACGTGTCAATTTGCTTTCTCCATGTTCCTCCCTCACCACAAGGAGATGGTGTTGCTTCCTGACCACTTGATGTTTGCATCAGATGCTTCCCTTTAATACAATATAATACAAGATGTGGCACAGTCGCCAGAGAAGGATCTGCACAGTCGATCAAGGTTGGAAGAGCCAGTCACCCAGGAACATCCAGCAACCATAGTACACCATCCATTCCACCGACCCTTTGGATGCTTTCGATCTGCGGCGATGCGGAACCCTTAGAATGTGAGCTTTTGGATGCTTTAGGGGTGAGCTTAAGGGGATAGGATGGCGAAGACTCCTTGTTCAGGCCCCCACCACACCCCTGCTTTGGACCCATTTGTTTCCCAGGCACGCATGGGTTTTGACCAGGCACACCCGAAGCTTTGGTGCCAAGATTTTGCTCCATCCGGACTCAGGTCCAGCAGATGTCCGTCCACACTCCTGCCCTCGAAATATCGGGATGGGAATGAAAGTGCAGGATCACTCAACCTGTTCGACCCATTTGTTGCGACAGGGCAGATGGGTCCAAGTTCTTCAAGGCTCCAGGATTGACCCCTCCACTCCCCAGTGATGAATTCGGTGCTTCATGTAGCTTAGATCCTTCTACCCGAGGAAGACCCAGAAGCCTTGGCCAAAGAGGCGAGGAAGGACGAACAGTTGGCCGGTGGGTCACGCGAACGAAAAGCCAAAAGGATTAAACATCGCAGGATCATGTTAAGAATGGTGGGAGGATGTGGGAGGTAAGCGAACCACTCTTTAAAAGGACACAATACTTGTTGATCCCCTGAACCAGCAAGCAGTCGAGGGTTGGAGGGTTTCTCCGTTTACCAGGTTTCAATTTTGCAGACTGCGAAGGAAACATTTGTTTGCCTTGCATGCTTTGCACTGACCCGCCCAGTGGGCACCCTATTCATCTGTGCATGCTGGTAAGATGTCTGGATTTTGGGTGACAATACCATCAATATCTTCTACAAAGCTGCAAGGATCGACATGCAATGATGGGGGTTGTTTGCAAGCACATCATCAACGTCCACATCAGGTTAGACTGTCCTGCAGGAATTCTATGCTCCTCTAGACTCTAGACCAACCTCGCAACCAATAGTGTAGTCATTGTGGTCATTTCTTGCATCGCAGTTTTTTCAAGAAAACACTGTCAATGCCTTGTCAACATCACCAGCATAGTGAGCGAACCCAGCACTTGTTTTTCTTTCTTGCTGGTTATTGTAATGTTATACGTTTAAACAACCTGATGTATTTGTCTTGAGGCTGCAAAGCTTCGGGCAGAGGTGGCCCAGCTTGAGGCTGAGCAGGTGCAGATTCAGCTGTCGAATGCACTGGGCGACCAAGGTAGTTGTGCTTATCGCCGGAATCGCCCGACTTTCCTCCAAAAAGGCACCTTCTGAAACTCCAGGGAGAGGACCTTTTCTTGGCCCCGAGCAACACCCCCCGAATCTTAGGGCTGATTTTGGACTCAACACCCAGGAGTTCATTATAACATGTATATATATATACATATGTGTGTGTGTGTTACATATCTATATTGTATATTGGTAACAACACAAGGAAGGACGTCAATGTTCCAGTGGATGACCGGACGGTGTGACCAAACGACGGTGTGACTGGGGATTCCGTGTGTTGAGCAAACGCCGCAAACATGACACACTGCTCCACAGCTGGTGTGTGTGTGTGTGTTTTTGCGAAGTCGCAGACTTGAGAGATTCTGTTGACAGATGTTGATACAAGGCCGCATGGCACAGATGCAGCCATCACAGCAGTGTTGGTGTGTCTATGGTAAACATGCATTTGGGCTGAAGACACAGATCAAGGTTGACTGCATTTGTCTTCAAGGGAGGGAGTGCTCACTGTGCTCACTACTAGCAACCGGTCTTTACCACTCTTTTGGCACCGAAGTCACGAGATCACCGGCGGTTCATCGCCCTGTGGATGGAGTGAGTGCTCACCTCCCAACCAGTGAGTGCTTTTGAACCACTCAGAACACGAGACGGAACCGGATTGTAAAAAGACAGTTTTATTTCATCTTATTTCTGGGGGCCATGCTCACATGTTACATGTTCACTTCCATGTTACTCTATCATCCTATCCCAAACTTGTTGCTCCTGAAGAAGAGCTTAAAACATGTACTGTAAAAGACATGGCATAGCACACCTGACTGTTCCTGTTCCAAACACGACCGTCCTTGGAGTCCTCGTCAGGAAGAGGCCCGGCGGAAGGAGCGCCAAGCGCTCTTCCGCATTTTGGATACCGACAGCTCTGGGGCGCTGGACGCCAAGGTTGGGTGAGACAATTCATGCAAGTCAAAGCGGATCGGAGTGATTTTGCGGGGCAACTGGGCGTGGAGAAAAAGTCCACCATGAGACAAGTTGTGGTATGGAGCGCCCAACGATGCCCAACGTGTACCACTCGAAATAAGGGACTAGGTTTTGCAATGTTTTACAGCGTGTGTTTCACACGAGTGACTGCACCATTCGTCAGAATTTTGGACGAAGTATGGGAGAGGGTACTGCAGCCATGGATGGTGCTTGGGTTTTTTTGGTTGGTGTTCGCTGCACTGGTGGGTGGCAAGACTTACTTTAGGCATTGATATAGAGCATTAGAAATTAGAGAGCTATTGATTGAATTCTTTTGTTCATCAGAGTTGGGTCTTCCATGTCTTGCATTTTCCCACAGTTGGCAACTACCAAGAGCCTCTCAATGCAGGGACAAGCTGTTGGTGTGCAAGAGCCTCTCAATGAAGTCCCAGCATTTTCCTTGGCGCAGGGTCTCGATCCTGCAACATGAGGTCGAGAGTGGAACCTGATTACAGTGGAACCTGTTCGCAAGTTCCGATTCTTCGACGCCGAACCCGTCGGTTCTTGAGCTACATTCACGTCAGGAGTTGCAGAAGGGTATCAAGGCGAGAGGCGGATGTGGAACGATTGGGCCCAGATTCATTCGCGCCCGCACAAGATGGGGCTTGTTTCCAACACGACCCTCAACCAAGGAGTTCTTAAGAGACCAGCTTCCAACTTGGTCTTTGTTTGAATAATTGATGTTGAATCAATTGGAGGCCATCGCTACTAGAAACAAAGATTAAAGAAAAGGAAGATGTGTCCTACGCTTTGCCTGATGTTTGTGCTCAACAGGCCAGGCAGGCGGTCCTCCCATGTGTTTGATTCTTTCAAATCTGTCCGTGACCGATGGCAGAGATGGGAGAAGATCATGGTGACTGAACCTGGTGACTCGATCACAGACCATCCATGTATGAACTAATTAGTTACATGATATTATTACAGGGATGGTGACCCATGGCTGGTTACAGGGGCATCCATGTGTGTATATATATATTATATATATATTGTATTTTTTTCAGACCATCCATGACCATTTGCTTGGTCATCCATGGTTATAACTTGGGTTCAATGCGGCCCACGGCGGGCGGCCCCACCGGAGCAACCGGAGGACGTCATGGGCGCTGACGTGGACGACGCCACGGCGGAGCGGCTGGTGAAGTCGTTGGACCTGAACGGTCCTTGGGAAGAGCAAGAAGCATCAAGAAGCTATTAGGTTGGACAAACAATTACTACTAGGAACATCTAGTAACTTGTAACAAGAAGCTATTAGGGGCTCCTGGCCTTACTACTAGGAGCATCGACGCTACTAGGAGCTCCTGGCATTTCTACTAGTAGCATTCTTACTACTAGTAACAAGAAGCTATTAGTTAATATAAGTTAAGTTTCCCTGGGAGTGGCGTTCGTCTAGGTGGGTCACAGAGAAGGGCGGAACGGGTGGTTTGAGGGTTAGGCGCTTGAGAGGAGGGTTTGAAAGGATTCACTCACTTGGTGATTTTGGGGTCTGAAATTCGAAGTCCACCAGACCTTGAACTGCAGATTTCGACAGTTGACTGAAAGGAGTTCCTCAAAGAGGGGGCACGATCGATCCTTAAGCAAAGAGCCAGATACACTAAGCTGCAGGTCAAGGTCATAGAGCATTGCTGTGGCTTCAAAGTTTCTCCTTTCTATAAGAAATCAGAGACTGGCGCTAGTCCAACCTGACATGCCTGCAACAATGCGCCAATTTGTTTGGATTGATGTAAGAAACCAGTATAGATGTTATTCGCTCCAAGACTAAGACCATGGTTTTGCCCGCAGGGAACTAACCTCGGTCATGCTGGGTCCAGCGCTGCAAAATGGCAGCCAAACAGTACGATTTGCAATGAGTTCCTCGAACACTTGCTAGTGGGCTGGTGGGTGAGGATTTGGGAGATAGGCTCTTGCATTATATAATCATTAACTCGGCCCTGGTCATTAGTATACGATCGTGTAAGTTGTTATTTATTGTTTTGATATTCAGCAATGTTTAGATTCTGGGTGTGCAAACAGACTTCCTGTGCAAACCTTTGACTGGCCTGACATTGCTACATCGCAGAATTAATACCTGGTTCCCCGTCTACACAATGCTGGTCTATATAAAAGGGTTTTGCTGGATAGCACTTTCCATGCAGAAGGCCACAGGAAGTTCAATCATTGGATTGGAACAAAAATCTGGGCCAAGCTCCAAATAGGTGAGCCTGCTCGACCACTCGACCTAGAAGTTGAAGGCATACTCACTTTGGTCATATAATGTCAATGCGTATACATATATACATATTACATGTTTGTATAGGCAATGTTGATGTGTTTTAACTTAATGTGTGAACACCGGCTCCAGAAACAAAAGGAGAGAATGCGTGACCGTCGTGACCCCTGAGATTTCGGAGCCGATCGAGGTGACGGCATCATCCAGCCTGAAGAGCTGGACTTTGATGCCGTGCAGCGACTGCTGAGGGAGCGACTTGGGACGAAGCTTCTGCTCGGAGCAGAGCAGGGTGGGTTTGGATTCGAGAGACGGGTGATAGAGTGAGAATCTCAGAATTTGTGGGAATAGGGTGCAAGCTTCCAGCAGAATGCATGATTGCGTGACTAGATCAGAGAAAAACAAATAGTAGATAGTCTTGGGGGAGCCGGGGAGCCCAAGAAATCAGCCAGTATACCAGGAATTTGCCGGGGTTCCCTCACTGACAAGGTGCCAGTGCATTATTTTTCCCAGACTGCTTGAGAACTCATTTTCAGAGAAAAGCACACCAGCCACAGCCTGCGCTCCAAAGCAAATTAGAGCAGATGCACTCAGTGAACTTATGATACGTAGCAACTCCAGTGACAGTGCGGTATTCGGCGCATGCTAACATGTGTCCTACTGATCATTTTACTCTGGGGTCAGAAAACTTGGCTCAGGTTTTTGTAATGCGCCATCTATTGTGTAGGGAAAAAAAACGCCTCTGGAACGAACAAACAGACGCAGATGGCGCAAGCCATGTTAGGCGGAAAACCGTGACAATGAATGGAAAACTATTAGTCGGAAATGGATTTTGCGCCATCTACTTTTACAATCCGTTTCGTGAAAGACCGCTATAAAATGTTTGGCCCTGAAAGCAGCAAGCACGACATTAGATGGCGCAAGCCACCTTTCCAATGATGTGTTTTGAGTGGTTTCTGTGAAATTATGTGTTTTTTTTTTGTGAGAGCGGTGTTGCAAAGAAAAACGGCAAGAGGAAACCCATGAAAGCACCATAGAGGGGAAATGAGAAGTGAAGGAAAGGAAAGAAAACGGAGAGGAGAGGGAAAGGATAGGAAAGCAAAGGTGAGGAAACAAAAGAACAATAAACAGAAATAGATGGAAAGACTAGTCCAGAAAAGGAAGGGGAAGGGAAGGGAAGGGAAAGGAGAAGTGAACAGAATTAATCAACAGGAGATGAAAAAAAAGGAACATGTTAGATACAAGAAGGACTGGAAAGGATAGGGAAATGAGTTTGCGCCATCTATAGCCGCCACCATCATTATCATCTTTCACACAAGGGTTGCACCATCTACTTGGCAGTATCTATTGGCTCAACCATCTTAATCATCTTTCACACAAGGGTTGTGCCATCTACTGAGCTATTATCGTGCAGCGTTCTGTTATTGGTTCAAGTGGAAGTGCAAGGAAAGGGAAAGGTGAAGGGAAAGGCAAGGGAAGGATAGAGAAAGGAAAAGTGAATGAAGGAAAGGAAAGGAAAGAAAAGAAAGGCATCCAAGGAGAGGGAAAGGAAACATTAAGGAAAGGATAGCAAAGGAGAAAGGAAGAGAAGGAGAGAGAGAGAGAATATGAAAGAAGGAGAGAGAAAGACAGTTCAAAGAGAAGAACATTAAAAACAATTGGAATTTAACAGAGAGGTTGTCTACAAAAATCAACATCTTATACCAGTGTTCTTTGCAGAAGATGGCGCAAGTCTACTCTGTGAATGGGTGGAATGCCATTTATTATGCTTGAGGATGCATAGGTATGTATGATTTTTTTTTTCACGGTTTTCCGCAGGCGCTTTTGGCACTTTCTGGCGCCATCTGCTCGTTTCCGGATATAGTCATCTATTCTGAATACGGTGTATATGAGTTGTACAACATTGTGCACAAAGTGCAGTCTGTTCCCCAACCTGTGTTTGTTTTCTCTTTCCGCACCAGCAGCGGTAGCCGTTTTTCGTCGGCGAGGTTTCGCAAGGAGCTGCAAGACAAGGAAGAGGCGGAGAAGACCGCTGCATATGCCACCACCGAAGAGGAGATGCTTCGCGTCTCGATCAGAAAGCTTTTTGACTCGTGTTGCAGGTGGTGGAAACAATTTTTGGAGCATTTTTGGCGAACCAATCAAAGAATGTTGCTTTGGCAACGTCATAGGATGAACATGGATGAACTGATGAACCATCACTTGGGATTTGAGTCAGACGAGGGAATAGGAGGGCATTTGTTTGTGTTTTCTTTCGAATTTTGTTTGGGCTACCTGTTGCTTCTATGGTTTTTTGGCGTCTGTGGAGTTGGCTTTTGGCTTCGGTGGCTTCTGTGTCTTGGCTTGAGCAACAGCAAAGCCAAATCTACTAAACAGGAGAAAAGTCCAAAACAAACATTTACATTTAGCGGCATGTAGTCCATCAACAAGACTATCATGTGTTGGATGAACAGTCCACGACTCTTGAAAGACGACCGAAGTCAGTCATAAGCCATAATTTGCAGTTCTTCCTATGGTCCCTTGAATTGGCCAGGGGGTGCACATGACTCAATATCTATTGCAACATGCCACACCGTATTTTGTTTACTCATAAATACTACCAATTGTTCTTGCTTTCAAAGCAGACGAAAATACTACCAAAAGTCCGCAGTTGCATTCTGTTTGCAGTTTGGTGACGCACAAACTATAGTCATTTGTTCTCGAAATCCAGTTTCATTTCGAGAGTTACTTCTTCGCAGTTTTGCATATATTGTCACAAACACCTGTCGGCAAGAGTCTCCATTTGGTCGGCAAACATTGGGCTGCACGAAACGTGTTTCATGGCATAAATATGTGCCACTTGCTGGAAAAGCAGTTTGATTCATATGATATGATCGAATCCTTGGGAGTTTAGCAATGGCACTGTCTTGGAAGAGGATTTGCCGGTCAGAAACTTAGCATGCTCCTTTTACTTGGAAGGAGGGGCACAAGGGTTTGCCATCCTTCAGGTTCCAATGCAGAAAGCAATTGATGATTTGCCATTGTGGTGAATCCCAAACTACGATTGAAAAGAAGGCTGAGAGTAAAAGGTTTTTGGTGCAGTTGTGGTTCTTAGACATGTGCCTTTTTTCGGGGTGTGCCACTCTGCAAAACGAAATTGCTTGTACGTAGAAAAAGCGGAGCGTTGCGCCTTTCAATTTGTATGCTATAAAGCTCAGTATACATGCTGAGCGTCTAAAAGTTCAGTATAGTGAGCTGAGTCAGAACAAATACATAACTATATAATCATAACTACTATATATATTATATATAGATAACTATGTTATGCAGCAATGCATATAATTTCATCACTGCCTGGACAGCAAAACGGTTTGTTTTGCTTGTCAAGTCTTGCCTGAAGCACCTGAAGGGAGAAGCATTCCATGTTTGATGACTGAATGCATGTTTGCAAAAATAACGAAGGTGAATAGACTGCCAGTAGATTTCATAGGCGGCGAAGCGTTGTGTTTTTTTGTTTTACTTGCCGGGAAACCCAGCAAACTTTCAGTACCGATGCATCATCCACTTGATGAGCAAGGAATCTCAGTTGTACATCCCAGACACTCCTTGTATGAACATACATTGACCTTTGAAACCACTCCAATGATCCCAAGGCAGATATGCTAGCCCCGTGGAGTCTCAGGGTGCCAGCTATTTTCGTGTGAAGCAAAATAGGCTCCTGTGGACGCGCGGATCCATCCCTGCAACCACAAAAAGCATTCTTGCACAACGAACCCACCTAAAGCTTCGGGCAGACTTCCCATTCTTGGTTGAGCAAACATGCACATTTGCTCAGGTAAAGAGTGGGAGCAGTTTCTGGCAAGTCGGCCTCCCCGGAACGAGGAGACGGGCTTCTTGTGAAATCCGGAGTGCTTGCATCACCTGTGGAATTGTCCAACGTAGACCAACTTGGATTCCAGGGCTGCCATCTGGTGTTGAGGACTTGATGACTTGTATCTACAACTAATTTCCCGTTTGTTGTCGAGTCGTGATATAATGGAATCAGAATGGACCTCACTTTGCTCTCTGATGCGGAAAATGCTCATTATGCAATCATTCATATGTCCCTTTTCTCCCTCCAAGTTCTGAGACAGCCGCTGTCAAGCGAGGTTTCACTGTTAAAAACATCGTTGAGTCTGAGACGACCGCTTCTTCCTTTCCATCGCGCGCGACAGAACCTCGCGAAGCTTCAGCTTACCCGAGGACACAGGTTTGCTGACGCGCGCGGGGTCCTTCGCAGCTTATTTGTTGCCTCTCACCGATGCCCTGCGTTTCGGCCCCTTGGAGAATCGGAGGGAGGGAGGGAGGGAGAGAGAGAGGACCGGGGGGCTGGGAGATCTGAAAAATGAGACATGTTGAATGTAGATGAAGGTTGAATGAAGTTGAATGTGTTTGAGAGTTGATTGGGCGGCGGCGTTTATATAATTCAATGTTGTATAATAGTTTTGTTTGCTTCCGTCCAGGAACAGGTTTTGATGTTCCGTCCAGGAACAGGTTTTGATGTGAGATACCGCCTCTCAAATTCCGGAGACGACATCCATGGTCTGGCCTACTGATTGCATTTAACATAATTTAACAGTACAACCAACAATGCTAAGTTCATTTAACCTTGACAGCACTCCTTTTCGCCTCATCAAACACATTCAAACACCCTCAACACCCTCAAATCGGCACACCAGAGGTTGAACTGAACACTCCGTTGCTGCCTGCTTTTCCGCAGGATCACATAGACCTTATAGTCCTTAAAGAACTGCTTAGGAATGAGAGGAACAGATAGTGTCTCCAAGGTCTATTGGACGGATTGAAACTGCTAGCTGCTACTTTGCTACTTTCCGTCCCAGCTGATCACGGATCGTGCTGTCCCAGGTTTGTTCCTTTTCGCCGCCTTCCCCTTCGTTCAGCCGCTCTTGAATTTCCTGGTGCGGCGGCAGAGATGTGCTCGTACAACCGGTTTTGCGTACCAAGAGAGCATCTCGTTCATTTTGGTTTGTGCACGATGTGCTCGTGAAAAAGTTGGGTTGCCTGGTAAGAGCAGGTGTGATGTCACACATCCAGCTTGGAATGGTTCTTATGGTGAGTAAGACTGCTCCCGCTAGGCCATCCTTTGGGGATTTGTATATAAGTAAGAGTGCCTGCCTGCCTGACCGTCTAAAGTCTCTACATGATATGCATGTGCTCAGATTGCCGTCGCGGTCCCTTTTCGGTGCCAACCGCAAACCGCCTCGGCCAGTGTCGCGTTCGAACGTCGAACCAGGTGCTGCCGGCGTTGCTGATCAACGCGCTCCCTTTTGGACTGGGTTCCTTGGACTGAGTGGCAGCTCCCTCAGCAAACCATGGTTTCGATTGACATCCCGCACATAGAGGAATCTGTTCATTTGACCTGGGGTCAAGCAGGGTGCCTGGGTTTTGTCACGTTGGGATGGGATGAGAGAGCATTAGGTCTGAATACTTGGTGGTGATTGTTTTTCATTATAGTCTTGTAGGTACTACTGAGAACAGAGATGTACTTGATTCTCTCCAAACGCAGGCCCAAGCCGACCCAGTACTTATGTGAAACCGGGTTCGCAAGCTGAAGCCCCGTGGGGTCGCAAGCTCAACCCCCTTTGCCACTAATATTACTACGACTGCTGGACCAACAACAACATATACCAGCATTAAATGTAGTACTTTTCTGCTATTGCCACTACTCCTCCCAAACTTCTAACACGGTTTGGTCCATTATTGGATCCTCCAGAGCCAGGCTTCAGAGCCAGGCTTCAGAGCCAGTCGGTGTAGAGTAGTTTACACTGTGGAAAGTCTTTCACTTTCTGGCAGTACTCATCAAAGACTGCTAGAATGCCAAAGGAGAAACAAGACAACACTGCTTTTTTTCCCAACATGTTTCGTCTATTGGCTGAGACCATATTCTTCAAAAAGCTGGCATGGAATTGCACGTGGCCCGATTCCGCAGAATGTTTCTACTAGCTGATGTAGTGTCCGATTGACTGTGCATTGAACCATTCACAAGGGAGCCAGGCCCTGGTAAAGACAAACATTGAGTAAAGCATTTGGAATACACTGGGCTAGGGGGTCTCCCTGTTCGAATAGACAACTGAATGATCCCAAATGAACGCCTTCAGATTGTTGTCAGGATGTAGATGGAGTTTCCCAAATTGGCCTCAAGCCTGCCAGATCAGATGCTCCACCAAAGATGCACTGGAGCTTCAAGATATGCTGGCACATGTTGATAAGAGGTTGTTTGTATAGTAATTTGTAGATGCAGCAGCAAAAGTAAGTAGCGCCGCGCGGCCTGTGATAAGATCTCAGTCAGACTGTGCTTGGAGTCGCTTTGGCAGTTTTGTTACATCAAGTCAAAACTAACTATGCTAATTAATTACTCAAAAGCTCCTTGAAAGATGAGCAGTGGCACATCTCGTGAAAATACCTGACATGCATGGAAGTGTGTTTAAAACTATGCCTTGAGCGACACGTCTTTACACTGCACCCGATGTCCATGCGACGACCACCAGTATTCCCTGAGGTTATTTGGCACTTTTCTTTGTGATGCAGGCAATTGCAGCTTCAAAACCAGGACAAGAACCATGTTGGTGGCGGATAGGAACATATGAATGAGGAAGGCAGATCCTTTTTTGAGAAGTTCCATCTAGGATCTAGGATCCCAGTTGTTTTAAATGGTGTTTCTTCATTCTGTTGGAATTCGCCCAAAAAGGATCAAAAAGGCATGACATAATGACATTCCTGGAATAGATAGACCCTTTTTATAGGCTTAGGGCCTTGGGAATCTGTTTTGGTCGCAAAGAAAGGGATACCCAAAGCCGTCTTGGAGGGGTTCGTGCTTCCAATACCATGGGGGTTGAGCACCAGGATGAAACCCGCTGCAAAAGGTGGCCTTGTCCCAAGAACCATGGTCATAGGACAAATGGTGGTGGAGCAAAGTCGTTTCACCCATCGTTGGGGATTTACACTTCTCAGAATGTCACAGTTGGGGCTGCGAAGAATCCACACGTCATCCTAATAAGCTGGATATTTCAGCTTTTGGATCATTTTCTTGGCAAATCTGGCCACTCTCCGAATCGGAGAACTGAAGGTTTTTGGGCAACGAAGATGTTCAACATGAAGGGATGAGATTTCATTCTGCATTCCTTGCTGTTTTGTTGAGACGGAATTAGTGTTTTTTGTTTGTATCATTAATTATATTGTTAAAAAGAAATACTGTATATACTAAAATTGACTGTGTGTCAATGCCTTCCTGAAGTTCTATCCAACCAAAAGCTTCCCACCGCTGCGAACTCCCTACCTCGAAAATTAGACTCGTCCAAGTATTCCTGACAATATTCATCTCAGCCTCAGAAAGCAGAAGAAGTTGTTAATATCAGTACTTTTCAGATTGTTAGTTAGCTGTTGGTAATGGTGGTTTTGTAGTCAAATATAATGATATCTTTGTTTGGTGTTCTTCAAAATGGGCAGAGATGATTTCCCCTTCTGCAGTGGTGCTTGGGGTGGCTCTGTTTGACAAACGTCTTCGAGCACTGGTCCAGCTGTGGACTATCTACCCCTGCAGAGATTTCGTTGCAGGGCTTGGCGTCGAACAAGGAGCTCCCGGCCCTGCTGCGCTACAATCTGCGTCAGGTGAAACGTCTCAGCGCACACCCGCGTCGGACGTCCTTGGTGCTACCTTGTCCTGTCTTCCGATCGTTCCCGGGCTCGCATCATCATACTCTAGAGTCTACGTAGAACTATTGTAGCCTAGGATTCCAAGCACCGCGAATTTCATGGTTCTTACCGAAGCACCATTGCGTTGTGAATATCCTGTGAATGGTGTTGACGTCCTCGCATCCTGTCCTCGCATATCCTTGAGAAGTGAGGACAGTGCCATGAAGTGACTCAGTGACCACCTGCGACTGTGCGACTGTTCGCTACGGAAACCGCTTTACTAGGACCGTGTCTCCGCCACGGTGTGGTCTCAGCCTTTTTGGACACCCCACTAGTGCTTTCTATCGGTGATGATGAATGCCTGGTTTGTAGTGACTGAAATCGATGTTGACACACGTCATGCGTCAGGCCATCACCCTGGATGCTCGGCTGCAAACAATGAGAGTCCAGCAAGCTGGACATTGCGCCAAGCCATAAGATACGCTTTTTCAGCGCCAAGGAGCGCATGTGTCCAGTATCAACCGAAGCGGGTCGAAAAAGCCAAGCTAACGACCAAGAAGACAATCGCCAAAAATATTGTCTCTCGTTTGAGGATTCGCTCACCACCAAACGCTTTGCTCGGAATTGTTCCCTGCCGTTTTTGGTCAAAACAGTACCAAAACCGCTCGAAACTGACTCCACTATTGCCCTGTCAGTTTGGTTTTGGACAATGACAATGGTTTGAATGCCAGAGACATCCATGTCCCATGTCCAGTGCTGATGGGACGAACACTACTTATAGGTGTTAGGTGCTTGATTGTTTCATTGAAGCAGCATCCAACAACCTTACATTTGGCAGAAGAGAGATGAACAAACCCATGTTGGCTGTTCCGGATTTACATACTGGTTGGTTTACAGAATTCTTGCTTGTTTCTTTCGACAGAAATGCCTTCCCCTGCCGACCACCCACATGGCCACCGACCTCACATGACAGCCGGACGGATCGGAAGCTATAGCTGGAGGTAGCTGAGGGTATTCCTGATCATTGATCTAAGTTGGGTTTGTCCTATGACCTGCAACAGACCGTAAACAAGGTAATTACACTTTTGCTATTTTAGTGATGTTGGCCTTTTGCTGAACCATATAGATGCATCCACTATCCACTGGGCCATACATGCATTCGAATCTAAGGACATCTTCCTGGTGCTCATGAGCCTGGTGGGCGGCGTCTTTCAAGGTATTGCCAGCTTGGCTCAAACTCCACTCCCTGTGGAGCTTGTGGGCACCTTGGCGCCAGAGACGGAGCGGAAATAACGGATCAAAACGATGGGGTTTTGGCTGCGGCCGTCGCTATTAGGTTGGAGGTCATCGCTTCTAGGTTGGTTCAGAGCAGTGTGCCTCATGCCATAAGGTTTCTCCAGCACGTTGATCTACGTGGCGGTCACGGCCTGCTGTATTTACTCGATCGTGGTGAGACGCTTGGGCTTCAACTATGGACCACCACCCGACCACATGGAAGCTGGACATCTCTCGGTATGGCACTTGCTGAGAATAGAATACACCGAGATAGGTCGAGTACTAAGATCGATGGCCAGGACATGCCAGGTCAGATTTTTAATTAATATATGCATACACACGCACACATGTACAAACAATATGTCATATTCGAGACAAATATGTAATTGCAAGATACTATAATATATATATATAATACACTATCATATATAGTGGGTCCCAAAGTCTTGACGTTGGCCGAAGTACTGTCGAAATGGTTTCAGCCATCGCTTTCCCAACAGTCTTGACATTCAGGAAACGGCACTTTCACTTTTCAGTTGACACCTGACATGTTTGCTTTACCGTGCCCGTATGACACTTGTTTGCAGGCCAAATTGTGAGTTTTTGCCTGTTGTCTTGACACTGAAGCACACACGATTTTCAAAAAGTCCTTCATGCCATGACTGTGGGGAAAGCGCTGACTCGGAGCGTGCTTCCCACTTATTTTTCTCTTGCCGCTCTAGGTTTTCTTGATTGAAAGCTTTTGCTTTCAAAGCCCCCACTAGTTGCCTTTAAATCTTACAGAGAAAGAAGTTCCTGATGATCTTCAGCCCAAGTTAAGTTCTTTGTGATTTGGATAATAGCTTTTTTGGATTTAGTCTTGGCACCAAGCTGGCGTTCAGGCACAGATAATTTTCTTTCACCACTGTCTTGTCCGGATGCTAAAATCCTATGTTGGGCTTTTATTGAGCTTTTGGATAGTTGGTTCAGCCATAGTCTTGACACTGTGGTAGACCATGGGAGCACAATCCCTCTGCAACATCAATGCTTTGCGAAGCAACCACACTGTTTTTGTGGGGGTGTTAGGCTGCAATCTTGACATGTGAAATGCATTTTAACATGTACGCTTTCACCATGGTCTTGACTCGACATACAAAAATCCCGGTATACATGCTTCAAACGGAAACTCGTTGAGACCCACTATATAATATATATATATACACATCCATACAGATTAATAAATTGAGACTCCTCGAGCTTTCGGAGGAAACATGGTGAATCGTGGTGGCTTTCCTTTCTCAGAATCGACCGAGGCCTCTCCGGGAACCTCCCCACGGGCCTTGGTGCTTGACCCTGGTGAAGCACGCATGATCTGACCTGGTTCATTTGTTTCATCCTCTATATTTTGGCGAGGTGGCTTCTGAAGGTTGCCCCTGAGATTACATACCAGATCATACAAGATTTACGGAAGGTTTTGGAGAGTGTGAAATTCCAAGTTGCTCCAAACGTGCTCAAATGTGTTGTAGTAAATTTCATTTGTCTACTCAAACGTTTACGTCCAAGGCCATGTGGCCAAGTCTGAAGTGAGTTGCAGGGAGGAAGGATCAACGTGGTCATTTTTGCTGGGTGTTTGACTGGTGTTCATTATGAAAGTGCTTGACCTTCTATTCAAATCACATCCAAAGTACATTCCATGTTCCAAGAGGTCCTCACACGAAAAAATGAATCATCACAAATTTGGCCAGTGCATTTTGCAAAAAGCGGACAACTTGCCAGTGCATGTCCAGCAATATATCCCTGATCAGCGGAATTCACAATGAATGATAATGATAGTTTCGTTTCTTCCCTCGGGGCCTGTCACAGTGCAGTCGGCACCAGTCAGATGTCCGGTTTTTTCAGTCGCTGAAAGTTTCGTTTCCCGGAAGATGTTTTGTGTCTCTTTTTTTTTCCGCAAGCGAGGCCCAAGTCATATCGATGGGACCTTTTGACATGTCCATCGGTGGGCCGTCACCACAAGGGTTTCTCCATGAACACCAAGAAATTGAAGGATATGAACGATATGGATGAATCCTGACTGGTTTGGGACATATCCTCATGTTGATCCAAACCATTCTTCTAAGAACATCCACTTTGATACCCTTGGTTCCAAGCCTAGCAACCCCGTACTTAGACGGCTTCCAGTAGTCTCAGACATGGGGTGGGGGCCTATAGGATTGCAAACATGTGGTGGTCATCGTGTTGCCGGTTAAAGGATGCCACTGGATCTTGACCAGCTGAGGTGTTCTTTCCGAAGTGGCTGAATTCCAGATCTTTGACACCGCGCCCAGCGAGCCTTGGCTGCTCGCGCGAAATCCGCACCGAAGGTGCTGAGGCGTTAAACTGTAACTATGCATTCATTGCTATATATAACTTTAGGGGCAGGTAGGGCACGTTCGTTTGGGAACGTAAATGTATATTTTATATATACTATATAATAAATATCTATATGCATATTCTCCATCATGAGGTGTGTTTGGGAGAGGAGTGGGAGTGGGAGAAAGCATTGAAAAACACATAGTCTTTATATGTATATATATATATCAGGTATGTCTGACTGTGTTTCTCACCAGGTCCATGAAAAGACAACAAGTGGGTCCTTTCAACAGCCTCTGTCTTATTGCGTGTTTCATGATTGCATCATTTGCATCAGCTGATTCTAATGGCATAGTTCATTGTTGTTTTCAATGTTCAATGCATATTCAATCTCGCAACCGCCTTCACAGGGTTTTAGGGCAAATTATATGCATATGACATGGAGGTATTGTCAATTGTTGAATACCAGTTTGGTTTCTGAAGAATGTACAAAATGGATATAATGTGAACCCCCTGAAGAATGTACCACTTCGAGGGGTTGAACAATAGAATGATTATGTACAAGTGTGGACCCCCCTGAAATTGAGGGCGTCGAAAAGTAGAGTGATGATGTAAAAACAATCTGAAAAAATGTACAATATTTTTTTTGACCACCTCGAAATTGTACATGTTTCAGGGCTTCCACAGTTACATTTTTCAAGTCAACAATATCTTCATATGGACATAATGTGGTACCCAAAAAGTGTTTCTTACTCTGAAAGCAGTCGTAAAAAGCTTTTGTATTGTATTGTATTGTAACTTATTGTACATAATAACCAATGTTTTTACTACTGTACATAAGCACTCTATTTTTGGACCCCCCTTGGAAATATTATACAATTTCAAGATGTTTCAAGTGTGTCGAAAAATTGATCCAACAATTGCCAATTTTCACAACACCCTGGTTTTGGGGTTTGAGTTCGTCCAGCTTTGGGAATATAACTTTTTGAGGTGTGCAGACTGTCTTTCTAAGACTGGTGTGCCAAAGGACCCATTCCAACTGTTTTTGTGCAATCCACCAAAGTTCCTAAGTTTTTTGGGGTCCTGCCAATGTCGAGGTTGTTTAGATGAATGATGGCCGAACCGCAGAGGCCATCCAGTCAACGTAGGAAAACTCATCACTCCACATGAAACAAACTAACTACACCAACACCATGTGCAACAAACGATCTTGTCTCAAACAGCTCTCCGCGGCATTGTATGAGACCCAGATGACTCTCAGACTATCAGGCTTACAAAGAAAGC
The DNA here is from genome assembly GCA_963970005.1 of Durusdinium trenchii. NCBI lineage: Eukaryota > Dinophyceae > Suessiales > Symbiodiniaceae > Durusdinium > Durusdinium trenchii. The sequence continues at coordinate 489,523 of CAXAMN010023784.1, forward strand.
CAACACATCAACCAACAACTAGTAACATACATTAGTTATTGACGTAGTTGATGTACACATTTGACAACGTTTATATAATTAGACTGTTACTTAGATTTTGAATCTGGAAGCATCTAGAAGTCTAGGATTTAGGATAATCAACATTTTGTTGTCCTGTTAAGCCTGGCATGTTGTGTCCAATCCAGGACATGAGCCAAAAGAAAGCAATGCACAAAGTATGCTAAACGATTTGGTTACAGTACTTTGCTTGGTTGTCATCACGTTCTGCAGGAAAAGTTATAGTTCTAAAGTTGTTGGTACTAAAGTCCCGTCGGGGGTCCTACGCGATCGCGCGCGGTCCAGTTCCGGAAATTCCGGAACATTTTCGGAACTATAACTTTTCCCGGAGCCCGCCACGACCGCGTACGACCGTTGACCAGACTTGTAGTTCCAAAATCTTCGGAACTATAACCTTTCCCGGGGACGTGTGCGACCGCGAACAACCGTTGGCCAGACTTAAAGTTCCCAAGTTGTTCTACAACACTACAGCCTGTAATGAACTTCACAGCACACAGTTGTGTTTATTCACTCAAAATATATCAAAATTATATCCTCTGTCTGGTCTCTGAGTCTTTGAATGTTGTTTTTTTTCTCCATGCAGGGAACACCACCCAGCATTAAGAGCTAGGATCCGCATTTTGCTGTATTTTGTTTACTGTGCTCTCCCACCGTTTGTTTTAGCCAGATCGCCCATGGTTGGCTGTCTGGCTGTCTGGCAATGTAGCACTTGAAAACAAAAAAGTCAGGAATCAGGAGTCTTTTTTCATTAAATATATCAACCACCACCCAAAATGAGGAGCTAGGATCTGCATTTTGAGGCATGTTTTTTTTTACACACACAGTGTGATTTAGCACGCATAGCTTCAATTCTGACATTATGCTATTTTGATGTCTGAATCATAGATCACCCCCTCAAAAAAAGTTATGTTACCGTTTTCACCTGAACCGACCCTGAGTTGTGAAAATTGGCACCAACAATGCTTGCAAAAGGCAAGTAAGACACAACGAAACAATGTATCATGTATCAAAGGGTCCAAAACTATAGTGTGATTATAGATACTTCCTTTACCCTTTATCCTCTCTCTGAGAGCCACTGGTCCGGGCGGTTGTTCTCGCGAAGCGACCTGAATACCCTGGAAAGGAGGTCAAACACATATCATGTTGCTGGCAGGGCCAGCGTTTTCACACGGCAAGCTCAAGCTGCATGTTTTTTGGTAGCCACAATGTCACATTGTTATGATGAGGATGGAAATGAAGACACCTCCAAGTTCTTCGACAGGTCGGGGCCCGATGCGCCAGACGGTACCCTTTTTTTTGAGATGGGCGTGCACAAATCCATTTGGGTCAGAGCCATGGAACCCCTCCCAAATTCAACAACTTCAGAAAACCACATATTCGCCTGTGTTCGCCGTTCAACATGTTTTTCCTCCGAGAGGGTTCGCTGATCCGCGGCACGGCAGTTGAGCAGATCAGTTCGTTTGAGTCGCAACAGATGAGACACAAACAAGGGATTTATTATCGTTCATCAACATTGTTAAAGTTCATTATTTAGTTGTCCACCAATAGTCATTCAGGATGTTTGTTTCGCATCGATCTTAAGAACAATAAATATCTCTTGTACATTGTCATGCCAGTTTCATCAGTCTGTTGGTGGGTCTGTCATTCTTCGGTTGGTTTTCATTATTTCTCCTTTATTTTCATCTTTGCCAGCTGTGGTGTTTCAACAAGAACCATTAGACAAAAGAGCGATTGTGCCGGTGCACGCAGGTGAACACCCTGCGCATCGATCAATACTTATTTTGCGTCTCACCACAGAGCTCTCTTTCACGGGTGAACAAGGTGAACACATCTGGATCAGACACAAAGAAGGTCGACGACCACCACGATAGGGTACACGTGAGTATTGAATGTCGTTGTTCGTTGGATGTTTTTGGCGGTTCAATATGGTCCATTACCCCTTTCAAGTTCACCACTGGAACATCGTGGAACCTTCTCACTGAGGACCGAAGTCCCCGTTCCAAACATTGCGAGATATACCCGTTGAATCCTTTCGACTTCACATAATGATCACATTGGACCCACCATAGTCGCTCCAATGAACAAATGCGGGACTCGTGATGGTAGTTCAGTAATGGTGTTTCGTGCAAAATCAACCATCAAGGTCCATGGTGCGCAGCAAACTCATCGCGACCGTGGCACCACAGTAGCGAAGAACGACCGCCAGAGGCCTGTTCCATTCGACGCAACACTTGCCAGGCTCTTCAAGGAAAGGGAGAATCAGAAGGGGGACAAGTGATGGCGTATCCGAGGTCTTTAGGTCTTTAGGTCGACGTCACCGAGGTCGCGGGCTTTCCCACCAGGGTCCGTCCGACGAATGTCAGAAGCCCTCTCTTCCATCGTGCGGCGATCTTGGATGTTGATCTGAGGTGGGTGCCCACCACCAAGTGGTTTTGAATGTTTTCAGATCAACATCTCCTTTGTTCTTAGCTGTTTATCAACTTAGGCAGCCAGGTGTTTGATCTGAAATTTTTAGGTGTTGGCTATGCCATGCAGCTATTGAAATCTCATAGTAGGTTGGAGGCCATCACTAGTAAGATGGAGGCCATCGCTCTTAATATATGGTTTGTCCAATGTTTGGTGACTTTGGCATTTGATGGATTCACCTCTGTACGGATTGTTGGTTCCTATTCATATTCATTACATATATATATATGTAGGTGCGGACGACTTAGGCTTCAGGCCCAGGCTCTATTTCTGTGATTGTCTATCCAAAGGCTCATGACCTAGGTCTTGTCGTTTTTTGACTTAGGACTTCAGATTGTAAGGTACTTCCACTAGCTCCTATGTCCTTAGCGGGCAGTACACCTATAGCCTATAGCTTCTTATATTAGTCCTCGCATTTCAAGAAGGATTGGCAGATTGGGTGTTTTTTGTCATGTATCTAGGGCTGAAACTGCTATGTGGGCGATTTTCCTTTGCATGAGTCTACCAGGAGTGAGTGCTAAATCGTTCGGTGGGCAACTGCAAGTGAAGGACCCCGGAAGATGGTCCCAGTCTAGTGCCTCTAGACTGGATCGTTGAAGATGTCATTCAGTACAGGATCGATTTTTTGTGTGTAGTCCGTCAGTACAGGAGCATGGACTGCCTAGGCGGCTCGGACAGGACGAGACAGCCAAGCCTGCAGCTACAAAATAGCTGACTTGCAACCCCTTTTGCCTGGCTGGCCGTGCTTTGAGGCGGAATGCAAATGTCGAAGTTAAGATAGAAAAGTCCAGGTTGTTGGAGAAAGAGTGCCAATACCTTTGACTTCGTGCCCACCTGGAAGGAGCGAACCTTGACTTTCTAGCGGATCAAAGCTCCTAAGTAGTTGCGAACTGGCCAAATCAAGTCAGAGAGAAGACACGGAGCCCTTGTCTTCATCGTTCGACCATTGTGGCATTGTCCCGAAACTGCCAAGCTTGTTTTTTTTCATCATCGCTAGTAGGTTGGAGGCCATGGGCCATCGCTATTAGTTAGTTAATAGAAGACGTATTTCTTTCCAATTAGATTCCTTAGTATTATAGACTTTGTCCATGAGGATCGATGATACCAAGCTACTTCTCATAGAACTTTTGCAGAACAGGGCTCCAAAGATGTTTTTTTCCATAGAATGGATGGATGTGACAGTCATTGGTCCAATAGGTTGAGGCTTCATGACTTGAGAAAGCATTTGCATTGGCCGTATCTTTTTTATATGAACAGAGACCAACCCGACCAAGTACGAAGCGCCCCTTGGGACAAAAGCTCGGAACCTTGGGGCACCCCTTGCTGAAGCATTTTACGGTTGACTCATTCGACAAGTTCTTATCTCATGTTGTTTCTTCATTTTTATCAGGCAGCAGCCATGTTTTCTTCGGTTTGGTGGTGTGATGTGGCGTGGCAAGGGATTGAATCAATACTCTTGACTCATGACCACAAAATCATCATGAAACCTGTCATTTGCTTGCATCATCAAGTTGATGGGCAGACGTGAGCTCGCACCTTTTCCATGGCAATTTTATCCCTATAATAAGCCCTCAAGGCTGGGGAACATCGGGAGCATTCGCAAATTTGGATGATTTGGGGGTCATTCTTGTGTGGATGAAGCTTTCAAGGATTTAAATTGCGCAGATCCATTCTGCGAACCCTTTACACAAAGTGTTTGCTCACGGACGAAAGAGATCACTCCAGAGTTCCAGGTGAATTTTCAAGTGAAGGCCGGCATCCCATCCCATGGGGGATCATTCCCTGCGGACGTGAAAATCACAAAAACGGTGGAAGTTGCCTTCCAATTTGTGTGAAGAGTCGCAGAGTGAGAAGCCAAGTGACCCTTCCGCCGGAGCTGCCATGAACCCCCCTCCAGGAGCTCCAAACCTTGAAGTAGATCCTATAGGCCCGAAGGTCATGGAGGGGAGAGTGGTCCTGGAACCCGAAGGTCATTGTTCTCCTTCCGTGCATTGGACTCGAAGGTCCTCAGTGGCTCAAGATCTTTTTTAGTGACCCTTTACCCAGTTGCTGATACAAGTAGGCTCCGGTACAACCCAAGAACCAGGACGCAGGTTTGGCGTTGATAGGGCCAAGACATGACTTAGCAGAACATCTTTGGACTTGAGTTCACAACTCTACTTACAAGAATCTTTAAAGTCTTTAGTCTTTAAAGATAAATTTGGTCCTTGTCAGATCGAATTCTCTCAGCCCAGAGTAGCTTTTGGTTTTTTGGGATTTCTGGAAATGGTGCCAGTGGGAAACTCCACTGCGGAAGATCACTTGGTTGCCTATCTTGGTCTGTCTTTCAAAAAACCTCTTCAAGTGCGAGAATCCACTGCCGTACCGTGCCTTACCACTGCCATAAACGGGCCCCGATGTACCGATAAACCTTTTAATGTCACCAGGTTCTGGCAGTCCTTCTTGTGATTCAGTAGAACCTTAGTAGCCAGTCTTCAATGGTCCACGTCCACGAGAACGGTCCATTCCGATCTGGCCTTGGCATCGGCTGTTTGACCCGCGGATGGCCGGCAACTCAGGGATCGACGGTCCATTCGCAAGACCCGTAGGCCGTTGTCCACCGCGGGCAGCCATTGTTTCGGGGCAGCCGTTGTTGAGCCATACCTACACACTGTTCGTCATGGCCTTCGCTGATTGATCACGGAATATCATAATATCGATCTGATATTCCGTGATCAAGGCTTCTCAGCAACTTCGTTGCTGAGGCCACCCGCTGTCACTTAGACGAGGCCTTCCTGTTGAAGGCGAGGGGAACCAAACTGCCGAAAAAAGGAACTGGTCTCAATGGAGCCGGTGACCACTGGAAAAGGTGGCTATTCCCAAGATCTTTTGGATGAACACTTCAGTTCGTCGTTTTTGGGGGCCACAACAGATGCCGCGACAGCTCCGACCATAAAAAGCGGCTTTTTGACCATCATGTGCTCCAAGATGGGCCCCAACCCCTTTACCCCAGTGTGGAACGTAGCTTTCATGACATTATTTGTACCACAACTATCCACAACTAATTGAACTTGTTAGTATAAAAAAGGACCGAGCGACCTGATCAACAGTCACGTGCTTCAACTCGATCCATTGTGTCAGGTGTTCGCTGTTTGTCTTTGGTTGAATCCGACTTCCAAAATGTTCGATGTTCTCCTTGCACCAGCTTGGCATCTAATGGTTCTCGAGGTCTTGCGTGACACCGTGAACCAACAAATCCTGGAGAAAGAGGAGGCCCTGCACTGGATTGCTTTGATGGGCGATGCTATAAACACCTCAACTGCGAAACGGCAAACAAATGTGAGCTGTTGGCTGTTTCTTTGAGCAAAAACCATCTTCAAACCTCTGGGCAAGATCAAAAAAGAAACACAAGTGAGTGAAGACAGTTCACTGTTCGACATCCCGAAGAGGTAGACACTCACTTGCATTAAGCAGCTAGCTGTCTAATTCGCTGCCTAATTATTTACAACAAGCAAGCAACTTGCTCACGTGCCATCTCTGACTCCATCAAGATGTATGTCATTACTTATATACTTGCTGCGGCTCTATCCCGTTGTTGCGATCTCAACTTGCTGGCCACCAGCTCTCCCGCATTCTCCAGCTATCAAGCCAGTGGTGCGCCACCCCCAAGTTCTCGGGGCCCCGGCCACGAAGCCAAATGACTCTTCGCAGGTGCAAGAGGATCTTGAGAAACGCTTAGAGGCGCCTAGTTCTTTCCGATCAAAGGTTGTGATGGTTGTGTTTTTTCCAGATCTGAGACGTTTTTTCGTCACCGATAGTTGATCAGAGGGATGTGGTGGTTGGGTGTTCTACCATGGTCAAGAGAGATTCAAGAACGGTTGGTCTAGTTCTCATGGTGTTTCTTAGAGTTGTTCTACCAAGTTCTACATTTCTACTATTACTCTATACCATGTTCGATGCCTAAAATTGGCCAGTCAAAAAGTTGATCTCAGCGATTGAAAAGCAACCAAACAGCTCTCAGCGGTCGGTTGGCTGATTTGCATGACCACAGGATGAATGTTTTGTGACTTCTTTTAATGGGCAATCGAAATCGATTTGCAGAAGATGATAAATCACTTTCACCCTTGGTACACACTAGGTGTTTGAGCGATCCTACTGAAGATCAATCAGTGTGATCTCGGTGTTTTGAGCGCCACCGAGATCCCACGACAGGCAAACCTAGAGGCGGACGGAGCGGACGCGGCGAACGACGCAAGCGGAGGCCATTTGGGATTTGTCCATCGAGTTGGAGGCTGCGCAAGCCATTTGCCACTTTCAGGGTCTCAGCATTTTCGCTGAGGCCGGCCACGCTGGAGGATGTGAGTCGGCGAACGACGGGTGGGGTAGTGAGTCCTAGATGGGGGGGACTTCACTAGGGGTACCACATGGTACCACATCGAACCTGTGGCCGATGCGGGCGATCGTCAAGGTATTCAGCACGAATGCTTAACAATACGTTGGTGCCTACAATCCTGACACCAAGCATGCGTGACGTAAGCCAGTCGTTGGAATTGGTAGCCCATCCGGGGTGGTTAACGATTGGTTAAAGACGAGAAGAGAAACAACGGTCTGGACTCCACAACCTCCATCAACCTCCTTCGGGTCACGGGTCGAACACCGCGTGCCGCGCATGGCGCATGGCACGCTACTGGGAGGCTGCTGAACGTGGAGCTTTCAAGGGTCGACTCTCGGAGATTTGCCTGGGAATCGTGGCCAATGTCCGGACACCTTGGGGAGAAGGGCATGAGAAACGTCACGAAGGCTGGGCACGAGGTATGGGTAATACATGGTAATACAGACAAGAGGACCTAACAATTCAACATTAAATACATGAAATAACAATTATGTTCCAGGACCTTCAACGTTACCTTTTGAGATCCCAGGATGACGTCATGCGGTCGCATGGTCACAAGTTACGAACACTACTTCAAGACTCAAGCTCTACTCGGGAATTGCAAAGTGCATTCCACTGGAGTGCAAAAGCATCATGGGCAGCTTCCCACCCGTCGCCCCAACAGAATTGGTTTCCCACTTGTCTAGAACATCACTGATGTATATACAATGTTGATCAATGTTGTTGGTCTGAAGGATAGCTGTATCATCAAGATTCATGAAATACACACAGTCTCATTGTACATACTGGGAGCAATATCTACCTTGTTTGTCTTGCAAGTGACTAGTGGCTTTGTGTACTCTGTTGTCTACACTCTACACTGTATACACGAGGATTCTTTGTTTGGTTCAGGACACTTCGGGTGGCAACAGCTGACCTTCTTTCGATGGCCCAGCTTCGTGGGATGGATGCAGGAAAAAGAAGTCAACAGCTTCTCCAAGATGAATGTTTGCTGGCCAAGTGAAGTCTTGACATGATTTCAGGCTCTATCGATCAAGAAGTCGTGACCAACATTGACCAACGTTTTTTCAGGTTTACTTGATGGATGTCATGGTTTCTGTTCAATCACATGGAAGTGGGTCAAAACCGAGGGACCTTGGTTGACCTGTTCAACAGATTCGTCTATAATCATAAGGCTTAAGGGATGTCAACTGAAACCATGGTTTGTAGGGTGAGGTTTTGACCCACTGCAATGTCAGCATGTGCATTCACCACTGAGGTGTGCACGCTGTTGACGTCACCTGGCAGTTCCGTGCGCCGTATGATTCTTTTCGTGGGGGTGGATGACAACTTGAGACGATCTTGGTCGGACAGTTTGATGCTCCTGATGGCATTACTATAAGTAGCAAGAAGCAGCTAGTAACAAGGCACCTTACTGCTAGTAACAAGAAGCTACCAGTAACAAGTCGACCTTCCTGGAGCAGAACAGCTCACTCAAGCGGAATGGATTTCTCGGGATTGGGTGAGGACGCTCCACTCGAGCGCCAGAGGAATCGGGCCACTGAGACAGTCCTGACCTGATCAAAGATTGGGGCCCTTTCGTGGGTTGGGAGTTGGGGTTTTCCATGTTTTTGTTGGTGCCAAGTCTTCAGTTCACCAAGAGGGCAGTGTGGCAATCCAGGTAATCCATCCTGCTTGCATTCTGATGTCCGCAATCTTGTTCCTGACTTGCATAAGTATTACAAGCTGCACACTCGAGGGTGAATTCTCCTGGGTCCCACGTCGCTCCACATCTCAAAAAAGAGCACCAGAGGGACCGACCGATGGGTGCCGTCACCGCAGAACCCCGAAATTTCGAAGTGGATGGTATCGCCCCGAGTTCGGATGACCATGTATGACCATGTTCCGAAGACCAAATCAGTGGTTGTCCACTTCCATGTTTGTTGGAGAGAGTGAACGATGATCATAATCAATGCCCTGGTAGACCTTCATTCTTGGGACTGAACAAAACACCTCAAAGCGTATTCCGGCGTGCTCACTGCCAAGTTTCAGATTCCGCGCCTAGGCCTGCCTTGGATTTGGCCACAACGGCTCTGAGGTGTGTGTCGGTCTGAGAAACCGGGGAGCCGGGCGAAGGGAGGACGGTGTCGCTTTGATGCGGTGAGTACATATATAGCAAAATGGAGGCTCATGGAGGTTTGTTCAACCCAGATCCAGAGCTTCAAGCTGTAAGGAAGGCCCACAGAACTTCGAGAACGGCCGTGTGGATTTGCTTTTCATGTTGGTAGCCAGGACTGCATAGAACTGAATGTTGTATTAAGCCTTAGTAATGCCTTCTATCAAGATTAAAGTATGTTCAAGCCCTTGAGTATCCAATAAAGCATGAGGCCGAACATTGGATGAACAGCCCCTCCAGTTTCACTCCTGGTTCAGCCAGAGAGAAGTCTCAAAATACACAAAGATCCCATGTTGAAGTGAAACATCATGAAAGATCGCAACAGATCACAAGTGTCATCAAGCGTCCTGGTTCTTCAAAGTGAGCTTTTGATATCCTGGTTCTGCGGTCGTGGTAGCCAGCCTTTGAAGATTAAGAAGCTAATGCCTACTATATTGTTATTTTTGTTTGTATGTGTTCCACGTTGTGCATATTGTGGATTCCTGGTCTTTTAACCTAAACGCTCCAGGAAGGGCCCAGACACAACATCATGGAGATGTCCAGGACTCCAGGACCTCACAACCTTGGGATGAACCCTGACTCAGGTTCCGTAGAAGTGGTTGGCATATCGTATCTATTTTGTCCATCTTTGTCCGGATGATTTTCCAAAACAGCGGCCAACATCTTTTTGACACTCCTTCTCCGATCCTACCACAAGAGATCTTCCCAACCCGAAACTACAGGCCCTCGTGGTTGTTTCGGAGAGGGTATCTGTACAAGTGTTGCTTTTCTCTATATGTCGTATATGTTCGACGTGGAACAGATCCCCAGAAGTGGGCATGAACAGACCCACTTCAACGAGTTCTCGGGGTCCGAGTCGTCCTCTTCAATTTGAAGATTTCTTCCCAGAAATCCTCAGGGCACTGGAGAGCTTTGATGCCTCAGTGGCCCTGCAGGGTCTGCGCATAGCTTGCGCCTTGCGACTGGGCAATGACGTGTCTTTTTTTCCCGACTCGCGCAGGGTGTCGCTTTACATCCAATTTGATGGCTTTGGAAAGGTCAGAGGTCTTCGATTTATTTGGGGTTGTTTGTGAGAAGCAACTATGAGGCACCAATACGAGGATGATTTGATCCGCATGGGATTGGCACTTCCGCATGGGATCTTGTGGTACTTGTGAAATAACAGCATCCCTCAACTCCGGATGGCAAAGTCTAATCCGTCGACCAAGAGGGCCATGTCTTGGGGTGAACCACATGTTGTGAAAGCCAGCACTGGATGTGAACTACAGAGGTCGACTGAGGCGAGCGACCAGGGGAAATCGCCCAAATGATCTGATCGAAGACTGGCGAAGTCTGGACATGGGGTGAATCACATCAGCTACGTGGGTGTGATGGACCTTTTCGAGTCTCTTTTCTTTTCTTTTCTTTTCAATCGGCGAATCGTCCCGCGCAGCGGGTCAGTCTTCCGAGATGTTCGGTGGGACTCGTTGGTCGTGGTGAAAAGCCCCGGATGGAGAATCGACTGATCCGAGGCTTTGCTCGAGAAGCTCCTTGCACCTTGGAGATGTGCGGATGAGAACATGGCTTGGAGCTGGTTGGGATGTTTGTCATTTGGGGGGGCTCTTAGAATTAGAAGAGCTGAAGGCTGAAGGTGCTCATAAAGTCAAGTCTACTGACTTGGAGGAGCAATGATGTTCCACATTAATTTTGGTTTGTGGCTAAAGGGTACAGTTTACAGGGGCTGCTTGCTTCACATGGATAAGCTGGACGGGCATTCGGCAACTTGCCAGAAATTGCCCGTGATGATTGAAGCAAAGAGTCAATACAGACGCCCGTGCTGGTGTGCAGGGGATGTGTGTGTTCAGAAGATGACAAAAGTATGTCAGACAAGATCGAGTGGACAACCGTGTATGTATTTGAGTTCCAATTTGGACTGAATCCCCAATACTGGACTCTTCAGTCCACTGATGCCTATATAGACATCTATAGACTATAGACATGTCTAGAGTCTAGACCCTCATATTTTGAGCCGAAGATGTACTTTGGTGCTAGCAAAAACCGCTCCAATGGTCGAGGCAAGAACTTTGGAATGATGAAGCTCTTGAGCTGGGGAGCTGAGACAGACAGAGACAGTGAGAGTCCGGCGCCCACCGATGAGAGAATTGCAAAGGTGCTGGTCCGGCATGGAGGCCAACTTTTTAGAAGCTCTCAGCATGAGGATGGCTCCAGGTTTGGAATTCCCACGGGTTCCTTTTTAGACGCTTGAAGCTCTTTGAACAGACTATTTCGGGATGATCAAATTTGGAATTGGGGATTTCGGATGGATCTTGAAAAAGCTTCAAACCTCACCAACAGCTTTCAGAGCCCGTTCACGGTGCCGGTCAGCATCAGGGATGGTCCAGCAACCCAGCACGCTCAGTCGTTACCTCTTCGCGCTGGAGAACTCCCTCAGATGGGGCCTCGTCGGGTGCAACAGTGCGGCAGCCGGCAGGGTGGTTGAGGATCAGTTGATGCAATCTGTGACATGAATGCATCCAGCATGCTGTTCTATTCTGTTCCGAGACTGTCATCCAATGTGGGGACGCCTTTGGTGTGTCAAGAGTGACAAGACTTCACGTTTTGGAGTTTAATCTGGCACCAAAAAGGGGAGAGGACATAAGTGCCCTTCAAGGAGTTCAGAGGAAACTGGGTCAACGGAAGCTGTGAAGGGAAACACTCCCATTCATGGCAATGGACTGTGGCCATGTTTCGCCACTGGTTGGCCCACTTGCATGTTACATAAAGAGACAATCGAGCACTCTTGGCCCAGATATCCACTTTGAGACAATCGAGCATCGTATCAGATTGTCACAAGATAAACACATGCCATGAATATCTCCTGGCATCGCGGACATTTCAAACACTAAATCCAAACTCTTTGAATGATCAATTGTGTGAGGCACCACACCCAAACACTAAATCCCAACTCTTGAATATTGCTCGAGTCCTTTGAACATCAATCGACACTGAAATTCACATCTCACGACCAGTTTCCCCAGCTAAACCAGGATACATCAAAGGCTCAGATCTTGGAGGAGCTGTCAAAAAGACAAGACCAGTCGAGCAGTCATCACCAGTCATCAGCGCCATGGTTGTTGGCCCAGTGGCCAGGCGGCTTAGCAACCCCCTCGCGTCCAGGCCTGATCAAAGCGGCCTGTGCGGCCTGATGTGTTTTGTTGTGCGTGAAGGAACTGCTCCGCCTCCGTATCTTCCATAGAGGTTGATCAAAATCTAAATCTATGTACCTACTACTACGAAGTTTCTGCAGAATTGTCGGGTGCACAAGCACATCCTCTTCAGCACCTTTGCTGATCAAAGGCTTGAACAGCTCTGCAAGTTCCAAATCCATACGGATTGACAAAGATTCAAAGATTGCTGGATTTTATCCAGGCCAAGATCGCCCAAACCGCAGAAAGTTCTATATATCTCCCGCTGAGCGTCAGTCAAAAGGAAAGGCCTCAACACCCACAACGTGGGAAACAGGATGCGGATAGGATAGAACTATGATAGAACCATTCTGCTCATGTTCGGGTCAGGTTCAGCTGGGGGTGCAACAGGTGGATGGCTTAAAAGAGGGGCTGCCGCCGGCGACCTTTGTCAGGCTTTTATCCGAGGGGCTTGTTGGCCTGAAGGAGGTGCTGGACACCAATGCGATGGCCGCTCAGTTTGGATGGACCATGGACAGAAATCGGTGTCCTTCAGCTTCTGACCTTGTGTTTCTGGAGAAAATCTTATTTACCTATAGCCTATAGTATATATCCACGCATATCAATATCCACACAACATGATTGCCTGGATTCAGGTCGTGTGATAGAGGTCAAAAAAAGGAGAGCAGGCTTGCCGCGGAGAGAGTCTCAAACTCAGAGGCTTCATGAGTCTTAAGCTCCGTTTTTCGGGCGGTCTACGGTCTTCGGAGAGGTCGTCGGGTACCGAAGAAGGCGGCCCATCTGAGGTGGGCATGATCTTCTTTGAGGTGGCTGGCGGGCCCTACGGAGCCGAGCCAGTAGTGCGGAAAGGCCTCCACGGTCTCCGGACATTCGTGGGGACCGGTGTGGCTGAACTTGTTTGGGAAATGCGAGATGGATTTGAAGAGTCAAAAGGAATCGAAAAGAGATGAAAAGAGTATTTGTACAAGACACGCAACATGCCCTAGCTTTTTTCGCGACTCTTTCTGCGAGGCGGAGCTGTCTTGAGCATCTTGGGCTTTCTATTGATCCCTTTGATATGGTCTTTGCCCATTGCTGCAACTCGGTTGGGAAGATGAGCCAGCACCGCTTTGGTGAAGTCTTTCGACCGAACACGCGCGGGTTCAGATGGACATTAGAATGACATAGAATGAATCCCGGAAATTGGTGGGCAGGATCCGAAAAGCTTATCCTAATTTCGGAGAATATAGCACTAGAAATTGGTCTGGCGGGTGAATGCACTGTACCAGCCCTGTCGTGTTCATTCTCATGCGTCAGAAGCGCTGCAAAACCTTTAACTTTGTGCATTCGGTTTGGTAGAAGTTGGGAGCAGCTAGTCACTAGTCTCCTTTGCTGGCAGCTGCCTACTGTAATATTTCGGACTCGTGAACGGATGGTCTGGTTGAAAGGCCCTCAAGCCCACTTCAGTCAGGTCATGACAGCAGAGCTTTGCAGCCACGATCCACACGTCGGCCACTAGTTGTGGTCATTCGCGTGCGCAAGCGCGCTGGGAAAGGGTGCAGGACGGTTTTTGCATATGTGTTCTAGGAATTTGCTCCGGGTCCGTTACTGTTTGAGTTCCAATCTCTGCCATCTTTCAATCCAAGCACACTTTGGAGGGAAAGAGTGGAAGGGGGGAAGAGGCGAAAGATATCAGGTCATCGAAAGAGAGGACTCTAAGTGTGAAATTGTGACCTTTGGAGTAGTTTATGCCTCCAAAAAAGCTGAGTCGTACTGAATGGTTTCAGATCGCGGCAAGAATTCGCGGATGGTGCGTAGGTTTGGTGAATTCTATTTTGAGCCCTGTCCCAAGGAAAAGCTTCCCTCAATATCTGCACTCTTCCCTTAGCGATGGTGAGAACAGTGACCGCTCAGACTGTGGTGAGCGTGCAAAGCCCAAACCTCTGACATAGCGGCATGAACAGCACAAATATGGGGTCCAAAACTGGAACTGCCGCGGATAACTTGTTATTGTATGTTATTGTTGGTCTTCCTGTTTTGTTTTTTGTGTTTTCCCCCAGTATCTTCCCCACCCATCATTCGCACGTGCCAACCTTGTTTGCCATCCGCTGTTTTGAGGTGGCAAGATCCACTTCGTCCACAAGTCTTGGGGCCCATGGCTTGGGTGGATGAATGGCTCCTGGGCAGCACCCAAGCCGAACACCGGTTGTGGCGGCCTCGACGCTGCAGTGGTCCAATAGTTCAGTGAGAATTCAACACCTGCGGCATGAGGTCATCCCCAAAAAAGCAACGGTATCAAAGGCCCTACGCAAATCAGCCCGACAGGCTGCAGAAGGCGCCACAAATGTGTATATATTACAACGACTATATATAGTTATATATTATATTATATATATTACTATAATTAGTGTAGATTGGAATTGGAAGAGAGAGAGAGAGACCCTCTACAAGTTGGTTTTGGACGATATTGTTCACCAGATGGTCTTTGGGAGGTGCCCCTTAGTAGGATTCAAACTCAAATGTTTCTGTCTCTCACACTTGTTGTTTTGGTAAGGCATTGCCCTAGGTACCAGTCCATTTCACAAGATCAGAGTCTCAACACGTACATGTTGACCTGGGGACCTGGTGTGGAGAAGTTCTACCAACCCAACTCATGTCAGAGTACCAAATTCCAAGTCCCCTTGTGGATTGGGATGCTGACATTATTCTGGAGGTGGAAACTCCTTTTATGATATCAAACTAGAAGCTGCTAGGTGGAGGCCATCGCTATTAGGTTGGAGGCCATCACTACTAGGAACAAGAAGCTACTGTACTAGTAACATGTTTTTCTTCTATACCCAGATAACAGATGGTGGTGTAGCCAACGGTGTCACCAGACTCACGGCATTTTCATGCGGGGGATTTCATTAGCCTGCCAACCACAGAAATTCAAGTCTATTTATTTGGCAGAAATGAGTGGTTCACAAGAACAGAACATTGTTTGTTTACTTTCATTTGAGGGGCGTTCAGCCAAGACCAAGGATATTCAAGTTGCATGATGTTCCCTTTTTGGAGAGGGTGAGAGGGACAGTCTGATTCATTCTGTCGCTGAAGCTTTGACTTGTTGAATTCAATCCGAGTGAGGCTGGTTCAATGCCGTGAGCAACGTCTTTGATGTGGCTACTCTTCCAGCCATGTCAATGGGCTATTTAGAAGTTCTCTTAGGCCCGGAAAGCACCGCAGTCAGACCTCACACCGCGTTGTCTTGCTGCTCCTTCAACGCATGCGCGGGAGAAGAGTTCAGAGTTCCAATGAGTGAATGCTGAAGGAAAAGGCTGAAAGATGCTGAACGTGTTGTCCACAAGCTGGAGTAATTTCAGGCTTACATCTGTGGGTCACCGGCAGAGTTGCATGACCCTCAACCTTAAGCTTGGAATCTGTTCGTTAGTTACTTCATTGTTTCACTTGTAAAGAGGGTGAAGCATAGTGAAAGAATCAATTTGGGCGCCACACACCTAAAAATAAAAAAACAGATGAAAACAGACACATGCACGTACATGATACATGTCTAATTTTGGTGGAGGCGTCCCCAAGAGTCTTGTCCTGAGCCATCCAAGTCATTGCATGTCGCAGGTGTTGTTTTGTCAGACGATCTTCGCTGGTGGATATGCTTTGGTCTTGTGGTGATCGAAGCTTGCCTTGCAAAACGGTTTTCAAAGTTTGACTTTTTTTTGTGAAAACATAGATGTGGAGCATTTCTTTGGGCTGGATGAGCATCCCATGGAGAGCTCGTTTGGTGACGGTCCAGCGATCTCACCATGTCCACAAGAGCGCATTCCGATCTGAGGTGGTGGTCACCAACATCCTGGGTGTGGAATTGGTGCTGTGTCTCCATTGGACCCCAACATGACGGCCACGTTCGTTGACTGCTGCTATTTTCTGCTTTGCCGGGCTGTTTTGAAAACCTTCAGGACTCAGGACGTAGACTGAACATACAGCAGCTGTAGTAGATAAACACGGGTAATTACATCATGTTCCACTTCCGCGATTGTTTGAGAGGTTGCGTTTTTTGGTTGAAGAACAAAATTGACGGGCCTGCTACAACAACGGTTGGTCCTGGTCGATGGGATCATGCAAGAGCACAAGAAGTCCGGCAGTGGCAGACAAATGACGCGAGTCCACCTATACACCATGCTGGCGCAGAGATTAGTCCAAATTTGGTGTTGCACAGGAAGATTGGGGTATGGTGATGTATTATGTATCTCCAGTTTGTTGATGTTTGCTTGTTTACCAAACCGACTACGATTTGCAGTTTGTACTGCGATGTGTGTAAGCTTTCTTACAGTAGTTGCTAGTTGCTTTTGCTTTCTGCTCAAAATATATAGATTGCTTTCTGCTCAATTGAAGCGGCTCTTCACTGCTGACGGCGGAATTCAGATTTAGCCAAAGATGAAAGCAGCTTAGAGCCAACACCAACCCACACGGAATTCTCAGCTTTAACTTTTAACATTATTCCAAGCATACAAAGAAACTGACTGAAGGCAACAAGGAGCCCCAGAGTCCCAGCAGATGTTTCTCACGGAGAATCTGATTTATTCCTCGGACCCATTTCAATACCCAATGGCTACCCTGGGTGTACAGTGTACACAATTGCTTCATATTTTGTGGTGCCGTTTCCGGCCCAGGTTGGCAAAGTCTCTTACTTTGTTTGCATCGTGGTGTGTTCACCACCTCTCCTACTGGTGATGTTGCTTGGGTTGGATTTAAGGCTGAGAAACAAGAGGCGAACAGCAGGGGAAGATCAAGGTATATAGTTTACTGTTCACTGTTGGTGTTCATTCAATGTTTGATTTGTATCAGGGTCTTATCAGCCAAAAGTCAGAAGTGTATATTTAGATAACGTATAACCTTTGTCCATAAAAACATATTACATAATTCAGGTGCAGCATTACCCCATTCAGACTGCAACATACAGCAATATGTTGGGATATTTGGGGGGCAAAGGGGCAACAACCCAGTCCTTTTTGCACAGACGACCACAGCAAATTTGCCTGTGGATGATTGCAAAGATGCATGCAACCAGAACTAAATGTGTGCCAGCATGTTGCTGGCATGTGGTTGGTAGCCATGGCAATGGGTGTTCAACATGGCCATGGCTCCAAAAGTCAAGAAGTTGCAGGCCTAAATCTATTTTGTGTTGACAAGCAGTGACAGTTCGAATCGGAAGGGCGCTCGACATATTTGGCGCAGTCAAATCATGATTCACGGGGCCCACAGCGGGTCTTGTTTGGCCATCGGACCGGCCTCCAAAAACCAGCGATCAGTCCCCCTGACATGGACCATAAGCGATCAGTCCACTGACATGGACTCCATGGACTCAGATATTCCAAGACATGATCATCTCTCATTACATTGAGGTGCAAGATTAGAAGGCGTGTGTTGAAGAGAGCCCCGTGGTCAAGGGCCATCTTGCCACTTGCGCTGCCGATTGTTTGCAAATAGCATTGCATAGGATATGGTTGAAGTTCAACGCAGAAGTTTCTTCTGACAGTGTCCCGGAATGGGGTATCGGCCAGGCCTGTGTCAGGTCAGAGTTGCACATGTTTGATGGATAGGTAACCAACATGTCCCAGATCGAATCTAATCAACTCCAGCTGCCAGGGCAGGTTTCAAATTTTTTATTTTATCTCTCTCTCTCTCTATGTGTATATATATACATACACACACCATATACTGATTGTCTGGGGCCCGGGGCTTCGTAAAAAAGCCTGAAAAAGAAAAACGCCGACAACAACAATCACATTCCTCAGTGAGTGGCAGAATCCACTCCAACTCCGGATCGCTAAGGCTTGGCTTGCCTAAGATGGGCACTTTGCCTAGCACTCGCTGGCAGGAGCACTGCATATGTTTCCAAACGTCAAGAACTGGAGGGTGACACAACAAACATCAACAAACCTGAGGATCTGGAGAACTCGAGGAACTGGGAGCATACGGGAACAGCGAACCGAGAACTGGGACTGTGACCTCCAAGATCTCGCCTGAAGAACTGGGATTTGGAATGGGGAGATCATGGAGGTCACAATCCCCATCCATTCGAGGCTCGAACTTGGGGGGATTGATAGAGTTTTTTCATGACGAGTGTTGAGACAGGCTTTGGCTTGGTTCATTTGCCAGGGCATTCAAAGTATTCTAGCAGATATAAAATTCCTTGCAAAAACACCGAAGAAGTCCGAATACCTTAAATGCCTAGATGTACATCCCATTACATCCCCAGCCACACAGACCAGGATCCTTTTTGGAATCCTTCAATATCCAGCGCTTCCACAGTCTCAATCACATATTCAGCGCTTTATGTGTGAACATATCAGCCCTGAAATGTAAACTGCTTCCTCGTATCCTCGGATTCCTTGGACCGGACTGTCTCGTGGCCTCGTCTCCCGCAGGAGATCCACTGGTTTCACTTCTTGACCTCCTTGATGTGGAATACCTCAGGTGAGCAAGGGCAGATGGATGTAGATGAGTTGAAAGTAGACAAGTCATTAGGGCCTAGGGTTGAATCCTGTGAACTACGACCTCACTCCTGTGAACGTGGGGTTGAACGGTTGGCCGAACCATTTGTGGGATCAGGGTATGTCGCGCAAGTCACTGCGGATCACTTTGGGCATAATGGAAATAGCAGCTCGCAATAGCTCGCAATATATATATATATACATTTGCCCATCAATTTGCGCCATGTTGCACTGCCAATTAACACATTATATATTCACTCTTTTCTTTAGCTACTACAAACTGTTTGTACCTAAAGTAGGTAGGTCCAACATGGTCCAACATGGTCCAACATGTCAGCTTTGCCTTTCGACGACTGCGACCCGGAGTGATGTCGCCTCGTTGTCGGTGTCGCCACCGGTCGACTCGGCCAGGCTTTGATGATGCAGGTGCCTCGGCGGCGGAGGTCACGGCACCCCAAGAGATCTACCCTCGAGCGCCGCTGAGCCAAAAGGAAGACGGTTGTTCTTCATCGGTGGAGGATGTTTGGCAGCCTATGCAATGCATTTTTCTGACAGCTCTTGTTGCGGTATCGAAAACCGATATCCGCATGTGTTTGGTATTTGTATAAATTGATGTTATTATTCGTGTGGATTACTGATTGCACAACATGGAGTAAGAAAGACAAGTTCTTTCTAATTAACTTCCTGCAATTGTTAACTGCATTGTTATTTTGTAGAAACCAAACTCCGACAATCCCAGGACTGTGACAACCCCAAAAGACGTGGATGAATGCTATCGATAAATGTGTTTGGGTAACGATCCAACTTCTTGTTTCAGGCTGGTATATAACCCATTCAATCACTGTTTCTATATGGAACGGTATGGAACGGTTGATTTCCGCTTGTAACGGCAGGCGGCGCCTCTCAATGTTGACGTTGCTTGTTTGAGTTGTGGCCAGTGTTTGTTCCCAAAGATGCGAGTCTATGACTATTCGAGTCTTAGTTACTATTGATGCACTATTGCACGGGCACAGTGAACAATGATATCTCCTGTTGGGTTTTGGCTCATCAACAGTGGAATGTTTGGATCCAGAATCTCGAAGCCACCCAGTGACCTGTTGGTGCGGCGGTATTCCGGCGGTATTCAGTGGTCGAGGATGGTCCAGGGCCTTGGCGCTAAAGCACCCTTCGGCTGGAGGCACCTTTAGAACCCATTCTGTCATGTGACAGGGTCCTCACACCCGACCACCCCACCTTTCCGGTGTTTGACCGAACAATTACAGTAGATGGTGTCTTTCCGGCCGATGGCATCGATCATTCAAGCATGAAACCCATGAGATGAACTACATGTAGACTAGTAAGAGTACTAGTAAGTACTCTGAACCCAGCTGAATTCTAAGAAAGTAAGACATTTTGCGCGAACCGACCGCCTTGGGTTTGAGATCTCACCATATTCTCACCCGATCGACCCGGAGACGTTTCTGCCAGGTTCTTTTTTGATTGTTCACAGAAGAGACACCAAAGACTAAAGAAACAAAACTGAAGGACAACAATTGAATCATTTGAACTGTGCAACTTTTAACAACACGGCGAGGATGATGCAAAGTTGAGCATGTTGAGCAGCAGGTTGCTTTCGTCTTGTGATATCCTGACCTCGCTGCTTTGAGGCTTGGCATCTCGGTCGCCCTGGTCACTGCACTCTACGTGCCGCGGTGGGAGTTATCTCTACCGGTCGAACTCCGGTGGACAGTCTTCAAAGGACGCAGAAACGGTTGATTTCATGGGATCCGAAATTTGCGCTGTTTGTTTCTTTTGACTTTTGCTTTTAGGTTTGTCCCAGTAAACCCTTAACAGTCAGTGCACAATTATCCGTCATCCACCACTGGTAGTAGGATAGACCCAAAAAACACATATAATTTGGCCACGGCGGAGTGCGCTTAACTACCCCTATGTCAAAATCTTGGTTTCATTAAGTTTGGTAAGGTCTGGGTGGTGCGTGGGGTGGTGCGCGGAGTGGTGCGCGGGGCGGTGCGCAGGTTGTTCTCGGCAATTTTGTGGTGCGCGGTGTGGTGCGCGGGGTGGTGCGGGATGGTGCGGGAGGGGGAAGATCCGCGGGGAACCGAGGGGATCTGCGAGGAACCGCGGGGAGTTCCAAAACACCCTTTTGCTTAGCCTACATACGAGCAAAAACAAGAGGTAGAATCCGGTTCCCGCGGATCCCTGCGGTTCCCCGCGGATCCCCGCGGTTCCCCGCGGATC
>CAXAMN010023784.1:510472-520646 GCA_963970005.1 Durusdinium trenchii
CGGATCCCCGCGGTTCCCCGCGGATCCCCGCGGTTCCCCGCGGATCCGTGCGCTTCTCCGCGGACAGCCAGCCTATTTTGTAATCAATAGGCTTTTAAGCAGTGGTCAACTGTAACATTGGCCATTGGTGTCCGCACAAATCCGCGGGGAACCGCGGGGAACCGCGGGGAAGCGCGGGGAACCGGAGCTTACTTCTACCGCTTAACCCCCGATGTCTTGTCTGCGCACCGCCTCGCACCACTCCGCGCACCACTCTGCGCACCGCAAAACTTAGGACAAACCGAACCCCGGGCGTTTTGTTTGCGCACCGCCTCACGCACCACCCCGCGCACCACCTCCACACACCCCCAGGGCTCCAAAAGCGCCAAACTAGTTAAGCGCACCAAGCTTGCGTCAACATATAATATATATATATATTTATGATTATATATAATATGGAATATATACAAATAACAAGATGAAAACCCAAGAGATTGGACATTGGTCCAGGCATCAATCTGTTGACTCCGGCGACCCATCTTTTTTGGGGCGGAGTGAGTTCTTGGGCGTGGCCCTGAAAATTCTAATCCTTCAGGGGTGGTGAAGCAAGCAATTGTAACATTGCACAGCTGTTTTGTGGATCTTGGGTGACGCTTGGACATGGAAACTGGAAACCTATGCCTTTGCCTGTTTTTTGGAGCCCACACCGACCTTTCAAGCCAAGTATGTAAGGGGAAAGAATGGAGGCAGCACATTGCAGGACTTTGCAGCTCTCACCCATCATGTGAAGTCTACGTGTTCTTGTTTATATTTCCTGCTGTGCTGGGCGCTTCCAAGCGCCGCCCCTACTCCTTACACCCCTACTCTTCCGGCCAAAGGTGCTACCCTTGGCCGTGGGAGTCGCAGTGGAGCCTGAGACCTCTTTGTGGCACGATGGCTTTCTGGCAACCATCGGTGCGCAGTATGGTTCGGATCCGACGTCGCAGCAGGTATGTCGCTGGCGATCCTTTCGTGGTTGGATGGTGGTGATTGACAGAGGTGAGTATGATTCATGGGATGAGAATCGAAGGCCTGAATGCATTGAACATTGGCCCAGACTGGAGGAGCACCCTGGTTTTCCATCAAAAACACCCGCACCATGCCGAAAGTGCAGTGCTGTCCTTCACCGATCCCATGGGATCAGCTTGCTCGGCTCTCTCTTGCTTCGTTCAGCCCTGAAACCCAACAAACATGTGGTTTTATTTTGCGCCAACAAGTATTGTTTGATCTTGTTTGCCTCTCAAGCATTGTTGTGGCCTCTCAAGCGCCCGGATTGCAACGCCCAGCACCAGTGAATTGAGATGGGAGTTTCTGGACACCAGTATAATGCAAAAAAAGCCCTCCATGCCTACGGACATTTGGGCAGTTTTTGCCAGGAGCACGTGTGGGTGGCCCAGTGCTTGGGTTTTCCCTGTGGCTTGGCAGCTCTCGGTTTCGTCATGAAACACCGAAACGACTAGTGGCCTCGGCCTCAGGCTCAATCCCGGAATCATGGCGACCTCCCGAACGCCGCGTGAAAAGAAGGGGTCGGTCTCGTCTCCCCATGGGGTCTCCCTTCTTCCAGATGGAACACCCAAAGTAACCTCCAGAAGATGGAACTTGTGACACTTGTGCCCGTCTTCCGAGATTATTTGAAGCTCCAGGTCACTCTTCACTTAATTGGTCCTTTCCAAAAGGGTCTTTTTAAACAGTGTGACATGCCGGTAGTTTGTAAGCGATCTTTTTCTTGTTTCGGGCCCAAAAAGGGACAAGTGTCCGAGTGCCCCAAACAGAGTTGCAGCTTGGTTCCCTGCCTCAACAGCCTTCAGTCCTAATATGTGCTAATGTTCTGTCTTATATTCATTCAAAATACAAAACTGTGGCACATGCCTTGGATGCATGTGATTCAAACAACAGATGACCCCCAACGGCCCCATGCCTCCACCATTTTGTTGAATCCCTGATCTATGACTCCCATCGAAGCATCAACAACTCCATGGCTTTGCATCAGAGCTGCGAGACCCATGGCTTATCTTAGGAGCTGCTGTGGTTTTGTCTCCTCCTTAGCACAGCATCTCGGTCTCAATTTCGATGAACAGATTTATATAAAGGGAATACCTTTGGACAAATTGGCTATCATATGAAATCATTACTTTTTTGTCAAGCAACCCAATGGAACAACGAGAATCGGAGACGTGACCACGGCGATTCTCGGAGCGGTGACGGGGCTCGCCTCCCAGCGCGGGCGGGCTTTTCGGGCTGCAAGGCTTCGGTCCCAGAGCTCTCCATACACATCCATGAATCCTTGCCTTCAAACCTTGGAACCCTGGGTGCTGTCAGGTGCTGTCCCTGGGCGCTGTCACCTTGGAAGCCAACCTTGGAACTCTCCTTACACCCCAGCCCGGCCCAGCCCCAGCAAGATCGATACAGTCCAGCGATCTTTTAGATCTTTTTACTTGGCAGTGAGCCATGTCGATGCTGTGGGAAATAAAGGGCTCATTTGAGCAACCGCCAAAACGTGCAATGACTAAAATTTAAATCAGACTGCAAAAGCGACAGGCCCCCCTCAAAAGGGACAACCTTGCTGAATCATGTCCTCTACTTGACAGTACGTTTTGGCAGACGCCCATCTAGTCAAACGTTGATTGGAAGCCCACCATGAGTGGGAGGGACAAAGGCTATGTGAATATTGACATGTGTTCCATAATTTATCCAAGTAAATTAAATTTGTAAATACTGTAGTGTTCTTCATTTTCTGTTCCAAAAGATCGGTGAGACAATGGGACCAGGACATTGGTTTACTATGTTTTACTCAGCAAATTTGTTTAATTGGTACAACAATGTACAACATGTTTGGTTGCATACTGCGAGATATGTTGTGGTGTTTGACTGATGACGGAAGTTGCTTTGTAGAACAACAAATAGAGAAGAAAAGATGCGCCAGATTGCAAAAGCAAAGATTAGATGAAACAATTCGAGTTGTAAGAAAATGTATACAGCGTCTTGTAGACATATGTCTGAGCGCATGTCGATCAGTCGCTCAGACAAGTTGAGATGTGAACACGGAAGGCCTGTGAAATAAAGTAGAGGCCTGCTCCGGTTTACTGTTTATCGAAACAGGAGCCAGCCTTTGGCCCCCCCTTGACTTTCACAGAGGACACGTGGCTCATTTGCCAGGCTGGATATAACTATCAAGGACTGACTGACCTCCAATCTCTGTGTGCAAGTGCTAACATCTGTAAGTGGGGGACTTCGGCCCTCCAAGACACAGCGCCCTTGGTTTGTGTTCATGACCCATGGCGGTTCTTCTCCTCGAGGTTCGTGCTAACCCCGGTCTTTGCGTGCATGTTCGGCGTTACTGCCTGCATCTCGCCCCATGAAAAGTTAAGATTGCTTTTGGTTTGTTTTTTTGTGTTCAGAGTTGTTTGAATAGGTTGATGTCTTCGTTGACCTGTATTATGTATTCCCGCTTGATTCAATTGCGCCTATTGCCAGTGACATGCTTGAGAGGATCGAGCCTCATTAGCTGAACTCATCTGAACTCGTATCTCATTTGTTGTTTTGATGCTATTGCCCTATATAGAAGTCCATGTAAGGCTTATATGCATGAGTATGTGGAGTGTTTTCCTTTCCAGGGTTGCCTAAGGACTCTTAGAAACACCTTTGGCTCCCCGGATGTTCTTCATTCTTGAGCCCAAGAACTCAAGAACTGCATTTTCTTCATTTACAGACGGATTGGATCCAACGGTTTGTTTGCGGTTTCGTTGCTCGCACGGCACGAGGCTGAATGCCTTGCTGTGCACCTCCGTCCGGGAGATCATTTGCCTTTCAGATCAAGAGGCTCAACCCGCCCGGTGCCAAGAGTTTTTCACTCACTCCGGTACCTGAGGAACACATAAAAGCTCAAGAACACACAAGAGGAACACAAAGTCATTTCCGCCTGATCCAAATCGATCCCAAAGGCCCCCCTGAAAATGAACCTCATTTTGCCCCCATTAGAATAGAAATCATCAGAAATCGTGATACAACCATAGGTCCATAGGTGCTGAGATGGTTTCCATTTGTATTAGTGTGTGGGGTGTAACTTTAAGGATTGTTGATGATGCATACAGAGCATGGGACAACTTTTGGAAAAGTGTGGCTCAAAGGAAGACTGTGGCGACATTGTCAGTTATTTCCCAGTGGCCATGGTGAACCTTCGCTATCAGCGCACCTTCATCCATGCAGAGCCTGAAGATGCTGACGTGACCACGTTGCTTCGCTCTCGCAGCTGCCCAAACTTGGTCGACAGTATCGACTTGACGGAGTGGGAGCGCCATCTTCAGGTGCCGTAAAACTCGGTCAGGCTATGTCTAACTTAAATGGCATCCCTCATGGTGAATTGCTCTTGATATGGCAAATGTAGTGTATGTGTGATGAGTTTAATTTTACATACACTCCGCACGGGGGACTTTTATGGATTGGCGAGGAACTCTTCCAGGAAGCGTTGTGCAGATGATCTCCCTTCGGATGGGCTGATAATGGCTGATAATGCGGCTGATAGATGCTGATAGACACTGATAGATAGACTTCCATGTTTGCAAAATAGAGTGAAAGCCCCTCCGACTCGGCTCTCTCCCTCGGCAAAACCGGAGGAGTCACACCTCCTGGCGCCACACCACAAGAACCCACCCCACCGCGACGGTTCCCGCGACCGCCATGTGTCGCAGGTGTCCATGTTGTGGGAGCGATCGGAGAAGGTGGCGGAGGAGAGGCAGATTCCTTATTTGGACTCTTTGGGTGTCTTCCTGCAAGGCAGATGGGATGTCGAACCACGAATTTGGTCTCTGGAATCATCACGTTTGGATCCGATAAATGTTAGATTTGGGGCTAGTTTTGGGGCACTTGTTGGTGAAAAACATGCAATTGTCAGCTAGTGGAAGCAACTTGGGGCAACTGAACAGCGTGCATGTTGTTCGTTTCAGCTAGAAGCTGCAGAAAGTTAGGTGTGTGAAAGAACGTGCACGTCTGATTCATTTTGGCTCGACTCTTTTCGTGATCGGCCTGAATTTTCGCGTGGATCGTCTAGTTCTTTTGTGACTTGGTCCATACAGTTTATGGTTTTACTTGCTGCAGTGAGTTTCTCATTTCATCCATACAAATTCCCCACGATGCACGGCCGGCACTGGAGCATCCCATGGGAGCAGACGGTTTCTCGAATCTCCATGCGCTCCAATGGCGCACAGAGTTAACTGCAGCTACCAAGAAGGAACTAGCACTCCCAAAATACCCGGCTGTAGAGGAAAATAATTGAACAATATAGAATATTGAACATATTTGTCCATGGGTCAATTTTCACTAAGAACACAAAACCTGCGTCGTGGCCCGCACGATGCGACTGCAAAACCGAGAAAACCGAGAAAACTGTT
Organism: Durusdinium trenchii; assembly: GCA_963970005.1. Lineage (NCBI taxonomy): Eukaryota > Dinophyceae > Suessiales > Symbiodiniaceae > Durusdinium > Durusdinium trenchii. Next base: position 515,878 of record CAXAMN010023784.1, read on the forward strand.
CTCGCGTTTTGCCGTGTGGATGTTTTTTCCAGTTTTCTTACGTCTTCTTGCTTGTCTTGTCTTTGAGCGTGAAATCGAGAAAAGCGAGAAAATGGTTTTCGCCGTTTTCCCGTTTTCGCCGCTTTCGTCGTATTCGCCGTTTTCGTCGTTTTCGCCGTTTTCGTCGTTTTGGCCGTTTTCGTCGTTTTCGCCGTTTTCGCGGTTTTCGCCGCTTGCACGTTTTTGTCGTTTTCGCGGTCTTCGCGCAGTCGTCGTTTTCGTGGTCTTCGCCACTTTCGAAGGTTTTTAACTCAAAAGAGGCCCAACAACAGGATGTGGCAGGAGGCGCCTATATAGTGTCCAACCTTGGATGTCTTATATATATATATATGTGTGTAGCTACCCCCCCCAAAGATCTACCATTTTTGCCTGTTTGAGTGATATCTTCAGATATCAAATGAACCTTTTGGACAATTTCACTGATTTCAGAGAACAAGCTGAGCACAATTTTGACCATATTGTGGTCTTTGACTGGGTGTTAGTTAAATCATTGATGGGTTCTAACTGTTTTGCATCACCGGCGCCTATGATGATTTTATTGTCCTTGTGTTTTCAGTAAAGTTTTAAAAAGTAAAAGATTGGTCATATAGATTTCATCAAAGAAGATGACATCAAAATTGCTATGATCAAACTCTGGCCTATGGAGGAAAACAAGGTGAGAGCAATAATCGTGGAGTTCCAAGGATTACTGAAGTCATTGTTGGACGTAGCTGGATGGCACCTTACGAGTGATCGAAGAGTTCCACTTTTGGTCACGTTGAGCACAAAAAAATTCTATAAAGACTCATTTCCTGCTTATGAACTGGAATTCTAAAAAATGTTATGGGTTGTTGCATCACCTTCTATTTTTTTGACTTAACCAGTTATAAGGCTCTACAAACAAAATTTGTTTATGCACCTTTTAAAAATACTGACCTGTGTAACTCGATCCAGAATTTTGATCTGGTCATGCAGGGGTTTTGTTTTTCAACTTGCTTACATATTCCGGAGTTGTCCCATTCATCTTTCTAGTTTTGGAAGTTCAATTAGGCCATTATATCAAAATATGTACTTATTGGTTGGAAATTGGTTCAGTCTCCACTTGCCTATGCCTTCTTCAAAGTTCAATATTCCAGTCTGATATGATTTTATACAATGATTTGGTTCACCCATCACTCTAGTCAAAATACTGAAGGCATCACTCTCGACTGAATAGACCTTAATATCATTTTCTGAAAAATGATTACGCTTCATTCATTGAAAAGTTATGATATTGAAGAAGCAGCTCTTTTATATCTCTAGGCCCATTGAAAAGTTCATTTCGATTGGTTGTGTTTAAGATGTAATAGGTACTGCATGTTTGTTTCTTCTTCTTTTTTCTATTTCTTGTTGTATGGCACAAACCCTTCCTCCAAACTTCCTCTGGTAATGGCAAGCCTCCCTCAAAGTGTGAAACCGTAACTTCTGTGCGGTGTTGTGATGTGTCCTCTTTTCTTTTTGTCATCTTTAGTTAGATCGTTTTCCCATAGTTCATTAACAATCTGGACAATATTGACCTAATGAATGAATGAGTGAATGAAAGTATATAGTTTTCTTAAACACTTTCCATATATTAAGGTATACTTCTTATTGAAAACATTTGATGCCTTCACTTCCACCGTATACAATGTAAAACAAGATATTTTGCCAATGTCAATGTCATTCCTGTAATGATCCAACTATCAAACTCATAAAAACCGGTATGAATTTCGTCTGTGTAAATGCCCATGTAAAGGCTTTAGTCCTGTCAATCGCTATGAGTTTTGTTGTATCAGTTTTTTGATAAAAAATAACCTGATGGGACTATAGTCCTACAATGTTTTTTATCAAAAAACCTGATGGGACTATAGTCGTGTCATACTTTGATATATTTGTGTCATGTCTTATTGCGTGATGACCCTTGAGATGCTGACTGCATGTTGGTTTCAGGAAAGTACGTGTACAAACGCTTTGTACGCGTACATAGCACAAAACAACAAAAATTTTTAAAAAACAAGACTGAGCACATCTCTTGTCAGGAATCTTGGTTTGATGCAGCCAATGCACATTACACAAGTTGGATGACCTGGGTCTCAAAAAGGACACACCCCAAACCAAGATTCATTTGTAAGCGTACTGTACGCGTACAATGGTCCAACCAAGAAACCAAGAACCAAGATTGCGCACAGCTCTTTTCAGGGATCTTTGTTTGACAGACCAATGTATGCGTACAGTACGCGTACTCCCCTGCAACCAATGATGTGCAGTGAGCATCACAACAGTTTGCGTACAGTAAACATTGACCATTGTACGCGTACAGTACGCATACTTCCCTGCAACCAATGATGTGCAGCGAGCATCTCAACACTTAGCATACAATAAGACATGTGTATATATATACACATGGTACTCCCCTTTCAATAAACTGATGGATGAGCATCCACAACCGTGAAACAAACAAAAATGGTAGATCTTTGGGGGTGTATCATATATATATATATACACTTACCCTATAAGTCCAAGCACTAGTTTTATAATAGTCGTTGTGACAACCACCATTCCCGAACCATCAACATCAAGACAACAACTTCCAATCCCAGATCAATCTCGGGCATGCTTTTCTGACTCCACTCCAACAGGCTCTTACTTTCGTTTTCGTGTTTTCGCCGTTTTCATCGTTTTCACGTTTTTGGCCGTTTTCGCGTTTTCGCGTGGCCTGCCCCTGCATCACCGGGGTCGAGACACACGTTTCGTATGCACAGTCTGGTTGGACCTCCAGGTTCGTGAAAACGACCCCTTGGTGGGCTGTTGGTGAGGCCCGTCAGAAGGAAGCTATGGACATCCTGAACTCTGTCGCCGGCCATGTGTCCATTTTGTCAGTGGACTTTGTGAGAAGGCGGTGGGTTGACATTCCAAGTCACTCGAAACATGTCGAAATCACGAACCTTGACTTCCAATCAGATGTCATGGGCACTGCGGGGCCCTTCCGATAAGCACACCCGAAAGACTCCCGGAACAAATCAGAATTGAAGCCTCATATAATATCGGTGGAGATTTGACACATCTTTGAGTCACGACCTCAAGGCCTCAGTGTCCTTGTTGCACGATGTAAAGGGATTCCGAACGAAAAGAGCTTCTTGGAACACACGCAGTATATAATATAACATAGATATAATATAGTTTTAGTTATAATATATATATATATAATATAGTGTAATATTTTATAATATAATACAGTATAATATAATATATAATACATTATAATATAATACAATATAACATATACAGAAAGGCTTGTTGTGAGCGGTGCAAAATCATGTTTTTTCTTCACGTGTATTGTGATATATTGTAATATCTGTGTTATTCTACTTTGGTTTTGCGCTCTCACAACAAACAAGTCTCCTAGAAAAAAACGAAAAACAACAAAGTTTTTGGGTCCATGTCTGGGAAACTTTGGTTTTTCCAGGAAAAACAAAAAGCAAACATATCAGAACATGGACTCAAAAACTTTGATTTTTGTTTTTTCTAGGAAAAGCCAAAGTTTCCCAGACATGGACCCAAACACTTTGTTTTTCCCGAATGCGTAGCGAAGGGTTCTCGTTTAACTCTGGGGGTCTGGGGGTAGAGTCTTGTTCGCGATCCGTTGCTTCTATGTTCGCAACCGTCCGCAACCGTCCGCAACCGTCCGCAACCGTTCGCAACCGTTCGCAGTAGGACGCTAAGGCGCTGCCATTGGGGGAAGCTTTTGCAAGTGACTTTTCATGGATGTGTCACGTGTCAGTTTGCGACGCTATTCCATTGTGATTTGCATGAAAATGACATGTCGCGCAAGAAGCGTGATGCATTTCGCTGCACAGGCGCAGCGTTTTGTGAGATCCTCAGTTTGCTACGCAGTTCAATTGGGATTAGCGTTTGGAGAGTCGTGCTTTTGGGGTGTTGGATGTGGCCGTGCCATTGGGATTTGCGTTTCAGGGTGTGGCATCGAAGCTCTGTTTTCGTGACCAGTCTCAGCTGAAATGGCGATTTTGGTGGATGGGAGTGTGCTCAGAACGGGTCGAAATCATTCCAAACGTGTGGTGTGGTGTAAATTTTGTTGAAGCTGACATGAGATGATATTGCCACTTTTCGTGGCAGGCGCAGTACTTTGTGTGGGTTTTGAGGCGTGGAAGTGCGATTCTCGTGGCAGGCGCAGGGAATGGTGAGGTTGCGAGGTGTGACGGAGGTGACATTTCGTGGCAGGCGCAGTACTTTGTGCGCGGTAGACGTGTGGACGCGGAAAGATTCGTGGCAGGCGCAGGGAATCGTGAGGTTGTGAGTTGTGGTAGAGGTGAATGTCGCTGTCACATTGAGATTGGCGTGTGAGCGGATGTTGTTTGGAGGGGCTGGAATCGCGAAACTGCTTGGCAGGGCTGCGTGATGTGTGTGCTCCGATGGGTGTTTCCGCTGGACTTTTGGAGGAAGTCTCGTGCGAAACGTTCGTTTTGCAGACTTTGACATGTGAGTTTTTGAGGAAATCTCGTACGAAACGCTCGTTTTGGGGACTTGACATGTGACTTTTGGAGGAAGTCTCGTACGAAACGCTCGTTTTGGAGACTTGACGTGTGACTTTTGGAGGAAGTCTCGTACGAAACGCTCGTTTTTGAGACTTGACGCGTGACTTTTGGAGGAAGTCTCGTACGAAACGCTCGTCTTGCAGCCTCGCAGCGTGACTTTTGGAGGAAGTCTCGTACGAA
>CAXAMN010023784.1:521046-564288 GCA_963970005.1 Durusdinium trenchii
CAAGAGTGTCCCACAAGAGTGTCCCACAAGAGTGCCCCAAATGAGTGTCCCACAGGAGTGTCCCACAAGAGTGTCCCGCAACAGTGTCCCACAAGAGTGTCCCACAAGAGTGTCCCACAAGAGTGTCCGCAACAGTGTCCCACAAGAGTGTCCCACAAGAGTGTCCTACAGGAGTGTCCCACAAGAGTGTCCTACAAGAGTGTCCGACAGGAGTATCCCACAAGAGTGTCCTACAAGAGTGTCCCACAAGAGTTTCCTACTAGAGTGTCCCACAAGAGTGTCCCACAAGAGTGTCCCACAAGAGTGTCCCACAAGAGTGTCCCGTAAGAGTGTCCCACAAGAGTTTCCTACAAGAGTGACCCACAAGAGTGTCCCACAAGAGTGTCCTACAAGAGTGTTATTTGGACATATGTAGCTTTTTGAACGTGTTTGCATTCGGGTTCGTGGGCTCCATCTTGTTTGTTTTTTCCTAAAAAACCAAAGTTTCCCAAACATGGAGTGGTGTGGAAATCATTGTTTTTTGTTGTTGTTGTTGTTTCGAGGTTTTGACGTCTGCAGGATTAATCTAGATTAATCCTATTCCAAAAAAGACACCTATCTGAATCTGACTCATCTGCTCCATCTGCTACAGGTTTGGCATCGAAAGCGGAGACCCCTTCCCTGCAGCCTGAAAGTCTCGAATCCAGGTGCCTCATTTGCGCAGCCCTCATGTCGTCCCTGCGTCTGGTAGACCTGCTTCATCCCAAACTTGTTCATCTCAATGGCGCTTTAGGCCTCCAGCACCTCAGTCTCCGACCGGTGGCAGAGTCAGCTACGAAGCTCAAGCATGCCTTCGACCTGATCGAGCTCCCTGCGAACACCCAGCTTGACTTCGAAGCTGCGCTGGCCGAATTTCAAGCAGGTGATCAAGCAAAGCTTCCAGAACCTTTTGTTGCCCTCAAAGAACCGTATGAAGGCTCATTCAGATTGCAGGCTTTTCTGATTCAGCCCACACAGAGCGACCGCAAGACATACCTCCTGAAGCACTTGAACTTCGGAAACAAGCTCGATGTGCGGAAAATAAAGACCCTCTGTGTAGGGGACCTGATGACGCCCGACTACGGTGGCAACTTCCGTGCAGGGCTCCCAACCTTTAAAGCTCAAGTCCTCCAAGTCCAAGGCACTGCTTGAACTCCAACCTGAGGCGGTTGGGGGGCCAGTCTCGACACCGCCTGAGCCTGAGGATATTATTAAGCAGATCGCAGATCGCACCTTGGTCGTTCACCCCTCAAAAGCTACTACGCTATCCGCCCGCCGAATGCAAATGCAGATTTGCAACATTCAGCGACATCTGCGCTTACAAGCAGGCGCTGCTGGGCAATGGAGCACGCAAGCTCATGAAAAGCTTACGCAGTGGCTCTTGAAGTCAGAACAAAAGCGGGCTCGAGGAGAAACACTGTCCCCACACACCAATTCTATGCTGATGCCGCTGGAATACAAGCCTTGCATCCAAGCTTTGGAAGATGCTCAACCCGAAGGAGTTCCTCAAGGTAGTGGCGCAAATGGGCCAGAGCAAGGCACAGAGCAAGACATTGGCGAGATGGACAGTGATGATGACCATGAACATCCTCAACCAGCCGGAAGTGCAAAAGGTCGGGCAAAATCACCATCGTCTTCAACTTCGTCGTCATCTTCCTCATCTACATCATCGGCTGCCAAGAGGTTGCATCATGCTCGTTCTGCTGTTGCCGAAGCTTCTGAGGCCTTAGATAATTTGGCACCGCTGTTCATAAGTGCTTGCAAACCATGCAAGGACAATGTAGCCAATTTGCAAAACCTTTTGCGCAAGGCCTTGCACGCAATGAAATGAGGCCATATCTGCACAACTGTGTTGCATTCTTCCGAGAAAATGATGTTCCGAGAAAGTGATATTTGCATGCTTGCCGCTGAGCATCTGACTAACTTTCTGGCAGTGGATGAATCTAGATTAATCCTAAAAAGCTTACTTTTCAACCGCTCACAACAAGCCCCTCGCAATATATAACATATAACATAATTGAACATAAGACAATACAATATAAGTTCAATATACATATATATATATATTTACAGTACATATACATATCAGTTATCCAGGTTATCCAAAGTTTTGACATGTTTTGGACCTAGTCACCATTCAACTTTAGATCTCGATGTAGTTCAATTCCATACTCACCGTCCCTGGACCCTAACAGGGTGCTGCCTGTGGCTTTTGCCATTTGCAGCATACACAGAGAGCAGCGACCTTGGACAAGCAGGATCGGGATTCCGTGGCAAGATGGCCAACAGCAAGGTTGCTTGACCCTTGGAGCAGAAAGGTAGGGCTGTCATGAACAGACCCATTTTGTGACCTTGGACTGGTGTTGCTTCCTTTGATTGTAGGGCAGGACCGAACTCTGCCCAAACATGTCATGATTTATGGAGCTTGGGATAGCAATGCTTTTGAAGCCTCAAACTCTTGACAAACCAATTTGGTATGTGAGGGGATTTGTTCAATTGATTAGGTGATTAGATTTCGGTCGAGACGAAGTTGTGATTGGTCGCGTAATTTTGATTCAGCTGGAACCAAATGGAATCCCCTTGCAGAAGTATGCTGAGGATTGCTGAGGTCCTTCCTCGAAAGACCAATTGTTTTGATGCTGTTTTGACTGGTGAAATCCGGTCAATATGTTTCTCGAATGAATTGTCCGCCGGTTTGGCCCCCTCCGCTGTCGCAGAGGATGCAATTCTTCCTTTCTTGCGCCAAAAGACAAAGATACAGCTTCCTGCACATGTTCATTTGATGGAACTAGTTGAACGAGAGCTAGCCGTTCGAAGCTTTGGCCAACCATGCAAGCTGGGCTTGATTTGTCGAGGCGATGTTCGGTTTTGAACAAAGGTTGGACACAGCAAGTAGTTGCTAATTTGATCGTGTTTTTTCATTAAGCCTTTTCATGCAGCAAACTGAGGCAATCCGCAAACTCCCCGCAAGATGCGCTATGCCCTCGGGCGTATGTCTTTGTCCGGGCTCGTGAGCGTGATTTGCTCCCAATTCCCCAGCGGCCCATTTTCCAAGCTGCTGAAGAAGGCTTGGAGAGGCTTGTGCCAGAGGCTTCGGTCCAAGTAAGTTGGAGTGGCGCAAGGTCCACGAGGCAGATCAAGGTGGAGCGGCGCAATGTGCGGATATCCTTGGGTGATTCCGTCTGACGATGTTTTTCCTACCAATTTTCCATGCATTGGCATGATATGCTGTTCTCAGGCATGTGTGAGTGCAGAAGATCGTCAGTCGTCAGTGTGGACTTCGCCACTACATAAGCAACCGGCAACAGAAATTGTAGTTTTTGATTTGCATAAATGGAAAGTCCCCATGAGCAATATATAATCAGAAACTCACACTTGCAGGCGATAGTTTTGCGCGAGACCGAATGAGGTTAGCATTGGATCAGTGATTGGATCCTTTGCAATAGATCAACATTTTGAAAGATCCTCTGTATTGCATTCTGCAAGGCAGTACAAGTGCCCGTTTGCTTGGGCAAGCAGGTGCATGCGGAGAGCTCTCAATATTGGTTAGGTTCATTTCTGAAGGCTCTCACCTGGGTGTTTGTCAATACATGTCAAAACCAATGGGCGGTCAAATGGAAAATTGAGCCAGGCATGAGAATCTAAAACTTTTGAGCCCGCCCATTCCATATCTATCAATCATTATCAATCCATATCTAAGGTACAGGTTAAAGTATTGATGAGAGCGAGAGTGCCGAGCAATTCCGGCGATACCCATGTAAATCCTATTTACATGCAATTTTTTGAATTTTGCATATATGTTTCAATGAAGGCTTTGCCGCGGTTCACTACCACAGGCGAAGACTCTGTGAGTGGCACACGACGTCTTCCTTTGGCGAACTTTTTGAAGGGCCGATGAGTTCGTCGGTGACAGTGACGTTCCATTGGCCCAGTCACCCGTCAGGTTCCGTCACGGTTGGTCGGCGGAGTCTTAGATCATACAGCAAAGAAACATACAGTGACATCCTGGCAGTGAGAAAAAGACCCACAGAATCGTCAATCGTGCATGTTTACATATTTAGAGCTGGTGGTTAGCTAATTTTGTGCTTTTCAAAATCTTGGAAGACACCGACAAGCAACAGTTCCTGAACAACTCTGATCTGGCCCACTCGCTCGCTGCATCACTGCACCATTCTTAGGTGCCAGCGATCTTGGGGCGCTTGCATCCTAGGTTCCAGACATAGCGATGGCCTCCCACCTACTAGCAATGGCCTCCAACGTAGAAGCGATGGCCTCCAACCTATTAGCGATGGCCTCCAACCTAAGAGTGATGGCATCCAACCTAGAAGCGATGGCCTCCAACCTATAATAACGATGGCCTCCAACCTAACAGCGAGGCCTCCGACCTAGAAGCGATGGCCTCCAACCTAGGTTCCAGACACCTCATATTGGCACAGACGCTTGGGCAAAGTGAGAAGTGGTCAGGGCTTGGAGCTAAAGCTACGAAGGCATTTATCATTTATCCTTCCCTTTTGGAGAACAGTTTGCCCCTGCGTGAGAGCTTTGGATTTTCAGGACCACTTTGTGAGAAGTTTGGGGCTTAGTGCGCGTAGGCATAGGTAGCAAGGTTTTCATAGGGGGGGTTGATAGTCCCGGTTGAGCTATTATGGCCGTGGTGCCATTTGTTTGGCTCTTTGTATACTGGGTAGCTGGGAAAAGGCTTGTAGAACGTCGTTTGGATGCTGCGTTTCCATGCAGGAAAGATGCAAGATACAAGATAAGCGTTTGAGTGTCAATATTGCTATCGAGTTCATTTTGTAATTTTATTGGGAACTTCGCGCCAAGCTCAAAAAGACTAGCACGGCACCCGCGCAAGTGTAGCCATGTTTTCCCCCAGACTTTGTTTGTATACTAGGGATGTAATCCTCATGACACTCAACTTGCATTCTCATTGGGTTTCGGTGCCCTGGCAGTTACGAACTTGGACATATAAATCTTGTGATGTCGTGTGCAGGGGCAATAAATTATTGCAATGTTTTGCAAAACATACTTCCGTAAAGTGTTTCCATGGTGTTGTAACACGATTAAAGAAATCGGTGCGTAACCAAAGGCACCGGCCAGGCCGACACTTGTTTGTTTGTAGCTAATAGTTTCACCTTAGGTGGATGTTCCGCCGTGTTCCACCCTTTTTTTGCCGGGCACCTCTCATCGGACCCGTTGGTGGGTCCGAAGCAGGTGGGAGGAGTTGATTCGACTCTGAGGTGTGTTTCGCCTTGGTCCTTCTGGGCACCTTGAAGTATCACTTTGTAGAGCTCATTGCCGCCACCGTGGTCTTTGACTGTGCCACTTCCCATAGAGATCGGAACTTGGAGGATCAGGCGAAGCCGAGTCCAATAGGCTTCCATGTGTTCAATCCAGCCACCGCAGCTATAGACATACCTGACAGATCCTGACAGTAAATGAGCTGACATGCCATTACGCACCTGCGACGCACGAAAAACCAGGGATCGGACCAGTGGGAAAATGAGATTCAACATGCAAGACACGAGGTAGGTTGAGGTCGATTAAAAAGAGAAGAATTGGACATATTCTCTTGCTTCGATCGTAGACGTCGGATGTATGGACTATCTGGCGACATTGGCGACGGGGCAGCAGATGCGTTGCGACCCAAGAACATATGAGGTGCAACCGTCAAAGCGTGGTATTGGAAACCTGCCTTTGCACATCAGAAGACAGCGATGCTTCCCTTCCAAGCTGAAGTCTAGAGTCTAGAGTTGTCCAAAAATGAGGGAAGCGATGGGACCCTCGAAATCTATTCGAGGGCTTGAATTTGAACAAGGAGTTTCGGCTGCCCATTGGGTTTTTGTAATGTTACTATATGTTACTCAATGTGCCAGTGTCAACTCTCGAGAAGCTGCCTTGGACCTTCTCCTTTGAACTTAGCAGTCTTAGTGTTAACATCCTTTGATTTGCAAGCTCATCTTCCAAAGCCAACAAATGCTCAACATCTTCCAACCCCCCGTACTGACATCCCACTCTGCCCCCCCGGTACGTATGGTCTCGCCGTCCCGTAACTCGGCCGTCGGACGAGGTGAGCTTTCTGATCCAATTCGCCACCTGGATCCGTTTCAGGCCTCACAACACCGGGCTTTCTCGTTTGTTCGGTCGCGTAGACTAATGCCTTTTGCTCGGTCACAAAGAAGAATCCCTGATTGGTCGGTTTGTTCTATTTGGGGTGCAGTGCTTTGGTGTGGTCAGATCCTGGTTAATTATTCGTTCGGGAGGCTGTCATAGTCGGTCTTACTTTGGTCAGTGGATCTTGGTTCCACAAAAGCATCAGGTGTCACGTAGCCAGGTTGAGTATCTCCACATCGCGAAGCCAAGAACCGCTCATCAAGGAAAGGCTGTATCATTTTTGTGCATGGCTTTGGTGGCCCGAAGGGATCCACATGGACCAGTTCCGGAGTGTCACCGTCACACCAGTGGACTGCGGCACATCACATCGAACAGAGCATAGGATATGTACATGTATATAATATATATATATATCAATAATATGATATTATAGTTATATCTATAATATATATATATATAATATACTACGTGGAACTTTGTTGCGGCCAAAAAAAAAAGGCCGTGTTCATGAAACGTTGCCTTTTTCCGTCCTGCGGCCTTCTTCCACAATATTGATCTCCTGCAGACGGATTTCTTGATGAACTGCGGCAGTTTGGGGCAGTTGACGGCAATTTGGTCCATGCATCCATGAGCCTTAAAGAGTCGTTTCCTCTTAATGCAGGCGAGTATGCAGACATGCATGGTAGGGTCTTGTTTGAAAGGCCTTTGGACGTGAAAGGCATTTTATTAAATTAGCAAAGTAGCATAGCCGTGCTTTACATACCTTGACCACGTGTGAACCATCTTGTGAAGTGGAAAGAATATTTGATGATACTTGATGGGAGTGCATGGGAGTGCCATATGCTGGGTGTTCGTCGGTTTTCGTGAATAACTCGACCATTGTGCAGCTTTGCACATTTTCTAGCAGCTCTAGCAATTGAGTTATTCCGGGTATTTACGTCGTGTTTCCTCGTATTTATTTTTTGTTCCCCGTGCCCTCCCTGAAAGACACTCAAGGTGTAAAGGTGGCAGCAAGACATTCACAATCGATCTTTCCGCCACTGTGTGATCAAAATGTGAACGAATCTTGCCGTGATGTCAACCGAGACCTCAGACAGGGGCTGTAACATCTTGAGAAGTGCTACGATGAGACTTGAAAACGACAATTGCAAAAAGGGGAGAAAAAAATGCAAGCAACTAAGCTGCAAACAGGGTATCGGCGGCGGCGGAGGAGAATCTGTCAAACAGTCCCCCTCAATGCATGGAACAGCCAAATGCATACGAGGCTTGTCAGGTCAAAACCATCATAGCGTATACTGAAAGGAAGTGTTTTTATTCATTTGGGCCTGGGACATTCCAGAGCTGTCATGGTCACTGTTGTCGTCCAAACCGTTGATGGTCAAGTACAAGACTTTCTAGATACTATACTTGTTTTGTTCTTAGGAGTCTTAGGGGTGACAAACAAAAAACTCACTTGTTGACACGCTCAAACTTGTTCCAAGACAGTGGCATGAAATGAACAAGCATGAAAACACTGAGCTGGTTTTGAGGCACCAGCAGCTGTGTTTGTGACGTGCAAGGCCAACAACAAGTGCTTCACCGAGTCTTTCCTTTTCTAAATATCCATGGTTCGGATCCAACTGACCATTGAAACTCTGCATCTTCGAACTCGTTTCGTCCCAATGCAGACATAAGCAGATTTTGAGACCAAATTGTTTTTTCAAGTCGAAAGGACAACAAAGTCGGGTCTTTCTATGGTTTTTCCTGCGTAGGTGGAGACCAACCTCAGGCCATGAGGTGTGATGTCGCGCGACGCGTCGGGTTCCGGTGGATTTTGGAGCCTTTAGCCCGAGTCACTCCCATCGACTCTCCAAGATGGGCTGTAGAAAATCTTGATTCTATATGATTCCATTTGATTTTCATCTGGAGGAAAAATCATCCACTTCAGTCCGCTTCTCCGTCGAACAATTTATCTACTGCTAAGTGTTCGGGTGGATTCATCATTGTACCTGTTTGGATTCCAAATGCATCCAAATACTTTAGTATCCAAATACTATCAGAATCTCCGACACCGAATCTCAGGTCATTGGAACGGAGCCCTCAAGAGATCTAAAGAGTAGTTCCCCATTTCAGCCCGCCGACCGGGCGCAGCTGAAATCCATGGACCCGAAGCTTGGAGAACTCCGTCACCCGCTCCCATGCCCCACAGGCCTTTCGCATCTCCTTGGGTTTCCGTGGAGTGCTTCTCTGGAGCCTAGGACCTAATATATTGGGTTCACCGTCGGGGAAGGGGAGTTCCCTCAGACTTTTTGAGAGAGGCCGTCAAGGTTTGCTGTTTCCCAAGGTAAGCTCTGGTGGTTTCCAACTAAGATCTGGTGCTCAGTATATAATTAAGTGAAAACCATACTATGTTTGCAAGAACTCTACGCTCCTGTATTAATCCATCTATATATATAGGCCTGGACAATTTGTTCATGTGAAGTGTAGTGGCTGGTGTTGTTTTGTCCACACCATGTCCATTAAAGGCCATGAATGAGGCGCATCATTAGGACTGCAACCAAAAGCCAAAGCGAAGCTACAAAGGTGGCATGATGTGCCAGTGACTGATACATACTCCCTTCAGTAGATGTACTGCCTCGGTTGATTTTTTGATGGACATCATCGTCTCAAACATGCGTCATCTAGACTTGTAGAAAAGGGCATTGGAGAATCCCAGGGTTTGGGGAAGAGCGCCGGGTTCACTTCCTCATGACTGGTGTGCTTGTGTGTGCTTTCTGCAGTCGGAGTCACACTGAAAAACCGACGTGTCGGCATGGAAAGCTGGATTCACCACCCAAACCAACCGTGTGGCATGGTCTCTTGGAACATGGCCTTTGCTTGGGCCATGCAACCAGATCGTGTCATCGTCAGATCGTGTCATCCTGTTCATGTTCAGTTGGACGACAGGGTCGGTGCGGGTTTTTTTGTCGGTTTCCCAGAGCTTGGAGTCATTGGGAGTCCAGGGAGTCCATTCCAAAGACGAAGAAGACTATCCTGTAGAGAAACTCAAAAGGGTCATCTCAGACTCCTGAGAGTAATGCCTAGCAGCTAGCAAGAATCAGCAAACATCGATTTGATTGGACAAATGATGAAACATGCCTCTGGTCGGACCGTGCAGGACCCGTGTTTCTTTGCATTTCGGTCTTGTACCTCACCCTCTCAGCTGGCGGAATTGCACTCTATGGCACCATCCTGACTTTTGTGACAGGCAAGGTCGGCACAACTGTGTTGGGGATGAGCGGGTGTTCTTTTATTGTGGGGCCGTGCTTGGAGACAGGAAGGATTGTCTGACGAATTGAGTGTGGCAAGGCAAGAAAACCAGGGGAAGTTTAAGGGAGTTGCCGATGTTGACTTTATCCAAAGCCTTGCCCTTGTCCTGCCAATGCTAGAATGACGACCCTGCCAGTCACAAGTGTCCATCCTTCAGCATTTGAACTCGGCCTTTATTGCCCAACACCCCTAAGGGTCTCTTCATTGAAGGGGGGAGGGGTAAAGTAAAACAATGCAAAACAGTTTGCTTCTAGAGATGTTGTCCAGCGGCCATGCTGTCCACTCTTGCAAACACCACCAGAATCCACCCTCCAGGTTGATCCACGATCATTTTGTTCAAACCTCGAACCGGTCAGGTGAAGTTCTATACCGTGGGTACCAACTCTGGCGATGGATCCGAGTGGGAAGCACTTGAGGTTCAACAAGGCACTGGGCGGGATGGTGCCGGCTTTAAAGGTGGCTCGGTGGTTTGAGGTCGTTTGGGTTTGATTTCAATCAGGCTTTAACCCCACCAAGGGCATGGACATCAACGCATGTTGTCCTAGAGACGATCAGAGCAGGCAACCTAAACCGGTGAATCGAGATTTGGCTCTTGTTTGCAATTGGGTGTTGACATGTTTTCACTGCTGTCCAGTCTCGCTCGCCGTCCCCACCTTTCAGTGGCCTCGTTGAATTTTGAAGTGGACAGGAGGGCCCCTGGCAACGAAGGCTGCGTTTGGGATGTAGATATTTTCTCGCGATCTTCCCACAGAATCTAAGATAGATACGCAGGGGGAAGAGGATCAACCACGTGCCAAGATTGAGTTGTCCTCGTGTTGAGATTGGGAGCACGGCTTCTGGGTTTGGTTCCAGAAGACACTGTGAAGGCCTTAGGTAGCGGTGCAGATCCTCACGACCCATAGCACAACACGGCGCTGGTTTTGGTTGAACAGCCTTCCGCGGATTTGTTTAAGGATGCCTTGAGTATTGATCCAATGATGAGAGTTTTCTGTAGCATGTTGCAACCAATCGTTTATGGACGTATCAGAGCAAGACCATTGTTTTGGACGATCTTATTTCCCGCTATCGTAGCTTTGTGTCGGCTTTAGACCCCGAACACCTGTCAAGTCAGTGACTGCTTAGAAGGTGGTGCAACATCCAGCACAATATGATGAGAGTAATTACTGATACTGACTGCCAATGTTGTTCCACTGTGGCCTCCAAATACAATGTTTCATGGAAAATGCTCTTCCATTGTGGCCTCAATAACACTTGTTCATGGAAGTGCAAACGCTCACAGTGCTGGTCTCTTAACATATCTTAACATGATATTATACATAACTTACATATATGTAATGGGTGTAATATGCATACATCATATATATATATATAATTGGGAAGGGTTTTAATTATACATATTGTATACATATATATATTAAAGACTGTATACATATCAATATCCGAATCCTACCTCATGGCTCATGTCCTTAAGGGTGCCACTGTAGCACGTTTGACTCTTGCTTGATCTCCCTTTTGAGAGCGTTCAATCCCTGGGTAGGTCACTCCGAGATTCTTTCGGATCGTCCATCCAGCTCGCAGTCGGCCTGGAAAGCAGTGCGCCGGGCCAACTGTGAGTCGTTGAACAAAATGTGGAGCAACGGCCGGCACTAGGGCGCATAGCTGAAAGAAATCTATAAATATATATATATGTGTGTTTTGACTTCTGTTTGTAGCAAATGTTTAAATGGTTGATTAATAAAGACAGGATGTTCAAGGACTCCAAGGACCACGGATGGACAGCTTATAGTCAGTGTTCTTGAAAGCTGGTTGACCTTCAGGTTTGTATTGTGTGCAGAAAGATGCAGAAGGTAAACCGTCATAATCTGAAAAAATACCTATGTGCCTTGGGATCCTGTCTCAATGACAGTATAAGAATTGAGATACTTCCTGGTCACAAGTCTCAGCATTTATATAACAGGTTCTGAACCCGGGAGGTGAACCAGCACAGTTAAGTATCCAATGAACACTCCGAAAAAGAAAGCCACTCGCACGCGAGTAAATGGAGGAGGAAGTTGAATTGAACAGTATTCAATTGAGAAACGAGAATGCCTGTCTTCCTAGATTGTAGAGACCGTAAAGGCTCTTACAATAATCATGTTTCCCCTCACAGTTTGCATGTTTTTGTCAGAAAGGCCAGATTATGGTTTAATGATCTGGCTTGGAACCAAGCTGTTATTTTTACTTTTGGAATGTTGGGTTGTAGTTCAGGGAGTAACCCAAGACACGCCTTTTATCCAAAAGAAACCATACCATGAACCTCGTGAGTTCTTGCAGAGTGAAGGGTTGGCAAGGAGTTTTTTTCATCGCACCCGCGGACTTTCGGACTTTGCTTCTGAAGAACTTGGATCAATCCAATTGCTTTTCCTGGTGGGCAAGTCTGGGTGTTCCGTGGGAAGGTCTGAGGTCTTCAAACCTGTTCCCGATTCGGCATCCTTCTTGGGAATCCAATGGGTTTGTATAAAAATAGGGAGATCTCCCAAATACCCCCTGGTAGAAGGAACATAGACACCAAAATGTGCAAAACACACCCCAAATACGTATTGCTCTGGAGCCTGAAGAGCAAATGTTTGTGGTGACACTCTTGCCCCTTTGCGTTCACTAAGTGGGGAGAATCACTGACCACTCAGGTTCGATACGCGTGCGATGCAGTTTGCCAGGGACTACTTCTGGAGCGGGCTGGTTCCGTGGGAGATCGTAGTGGTTCTTTTGGGGGCGGCCACGGCCTTTGCTTTTGTTTGTTCCTGTTGTTGCTGCAGCTAACACAGGCCTGTGGTTTCTAATGAAAGGGCATGAGGCACACTGTTTTTTCAATGTTCAATACATTTCAATATGTTTCCCAGATCGAGGATTCATGTATTTCCTGTTCGGTCCAGGCCAGAATCCCGCTGGTGTTTGTCTTCTTTCATGGACAGAATAGGGGGTTGGGACTTGTTTTGGCTAATTACTTAGAGAATCTTCCTTTAATGGCTATGTGACACGTGCTTTTCGGGAGTCACCATCTCCGGCAACGCCGTTTCTGTTTGCAAAGTCCCACGGCTTTGTTCAACAGGTCCATCCCGTTGTTCCGCTGATATCCAGTTGATTGGGGCCTTATCTAGTTGTTCAATACAACGGATTTCAGAAGCACATGACTAGACAATCCTGCTGTCATTGGGCATGACAGTGCTTGATGGATGACGCAGAATGTGCAGATAAGCATCGCTTGCATCGGATGCAGAACAGAAGAGTGCATTTTTTGTAATGAATGAGTGGAATGTTAGACGCCCTAGACCCAAGTCCATACGTTTCGCTAACATGCTTGCTGTGAGCTTCTGGCACAAGTGCCACTTCCGAACAAGCACAAGTGTCTTCACCAAGTGCCCCTGGAACCATCATCGATCCGTCCTTTGGAATCGAAGCTCAGTCCTCTCCCTGCCAGGAGAGCGATGAAGCTGTGAAGATCCCCAGGCACCGGGAGAGTGGATGTGAGTTCAGGTGAGATGAGGTTTTCTTACTTGAGGGGAGGAGCAGAGTGATCAATGGAACATCCAGGAAGAAAGAACATGTTGTGAGTGCAAGTACAGAAGGTTTGGTGCTGTTGTTCGGAACTGCTTGTGTACTGACTTAACCAAGAGCTCTGGAAGTCAGGTCAACTTTGTCAATGTGCTCTGAATATGGAGTTCATGATGAGTAGTTACTGTACCAACGCCTATTAGGTTATCTAGGTCTACAATCAAAAAAAGGATCGCCAATTGTTTGAGTGCTTTCGATTTGTTCTGCAAATCAGCAAGACTTGCTTGATGGTGTGTGTTTGTTTGCCTGGTGGCCACGATCCTTAGCCAGCCCCCCCCATCTCATCGCAAAAGGGCCAAACAAGGGGTACGATCTATGCGGGGATTTCCGCCCTTTGAGAAGTGCTGCTCTTCACTGGCAGGGTACTTCGGCTGGCAGATGACAGTCTTGCTCGACCTCAGATTGCACGCTTGCTTGACCCTCAAGAATGTGTCCCAATGCTAGACCCACAGAGATGCTCGCTTGAAGTGCACATGTGTGGATGCTGTCTTGTTGGAGGTTCCAAGGTTGACTTCCCAAGACGGTTAGACTTGGCCATGACTTTGGACAACACAGAAGGAAAAGGAGTTTTAGCAGCTCAAAGATTCCCTGCAGTGTACGGCTATATATATATATATATTACTATCATTATTATGTATATATATATATGTAGAGAGAGAGAGTCTTGGGAGAGTCTTGGGCAGAGGCCGAGCTTCCACCATAACTTAGCAGTTCCAGATCAGACGATTGCTGCTTTGGGAGATCATTTCACCATATTCCACCAATCTCTTGTGGCCGAGCTTCCTTCATTTTGCTTCCGCTCAGCTTTTTGTTTTCAGCCGCAGTTCGGAGAAAGGTTTCATCTTAAACAACGCAGAGAGGATTCCAAGAACCTGTGCAGTTTGGTTGCTCAAGAACCTCACCAGAAGCGATGCACCACCAAGAAGCCCTCGGAGCAAGGTGCTACACTCTATCCGAGATGCTGAATCACCAAACACAACTACCCATGGGATCAGGTTGTGGAACCTTTAGGCTTGCGCATCAATCAAAGCACCAAAAAATGTGGGGTGGAAGCCACTTGGCCGTCCATTTGCAAACATTAAATGTTAAAAATACCAAGGCTTGGCCGTCCGCAAATTACGCAGAAATGCTGTAGATGATCGATATTTTTGGATCGATGTTCTTTTTTTTCGATCTGCATTGATGCGTAGAGTTCCCTACCTGAACCGGTCCCAATGGTGGTCTCAGATGCAAACAGACTTGGGGGATTTGATGGGACTTGGGACGACTGGAACTGCTGGGCTAATGGGCATGGGGCGGGCATGGGGCGGGCGAAACCCCGTCTTTTGGACCCGAACTCTCGCAGACCTATTGAGGCTGGAGGCCCGAACCTTGGAGCTGGCCACGGAGCTGCTTGAGGTCGGTGTTGTTTTTCTTGGTATTTGGTATTTTGTTGTTTTAACTGGTCTTTTGTTGTGCATGTTTGAGTCCAAATAGGTTTTTGGTGTTAAATTTCTATTGAGATGTTTTTGTTGGTTCCAGTAGAGCGGAGGGTGGCGTTCTCTGAGGAATTGTAATTTTTCACGAACTTTCGTAGGTCTTTCGTGCAGCAAAACTTCAGCCGCGTGTCCATATTGGGACCGATTGTGGACAAAACCTTGTCGGAGGCCAAAGAAAAAGAGGGAAAGAGAGGTCGCAGGGTTTTAGTGTTCAGTGGCACTGGCGCTGCCAGCACATGGATGTGTTCGAGGGCGCAGAGACAGCTTTTGTGCAGAGCAAGTTGTGCCAGCACATCAGAGCTGATTGTGAGTTTCCAGGTTGATGCTTTTGTCATTTGACATTGTGCTCGGCTGTTTCTTTGGCCGTGATTGAGCTCTGGAGTTTGACCATCAACCATCAGCTGCTGTCCTGGATGGCTCGTGACACCTTGTATGCCGGCGGCGGAGATGACCTCACTCTTTTTCCTGAAAAAGCTTCGCTGATCGATCCGAGCATCGCAGCCTTTCTGGATGGATCTACTTCCTTCGGCCGTCGCCCTCGGCAGGGCGAGTCGGAAGCGGGTTCGGGGGTCCCAGGGGAGACCGTCCAACGCGGATGGGTTCGGGAGTGCCGAACGCGGATGGGCGGTTCTTGCGAGGGGATGGGTTCGGGCATGCATGTCGGTGTCTCCTTTTTGAAGAAGGATTCGTATTTCTTGTGTTTTTTGGAGCGTTTGTCCCAAGGTAGATTCTTTTCTGGTGAGGTGACTGTGTATTTTCAAATGTTTTTTGTACCCGTGTCCTTTGCCATTCAATGGGCCCTCCTCTAGGAACATGGTAGGATATGGTATAGGGTATGTGCATGGTATGTGCTCGTCCTTACTTCCTCAGCAGTTGGAGTAGAACAGCGCTCTATAGATTTGCTCCTCTTGACGTGCATAGTTTGCTTCATTGTGTGCTATTTAATGTGCGCTAGGGCGCAATCGCTTCAAGCGTTGGGCTCAAGGTCGTTGAGTTCTAAGATGAAATTGAGTAACGTCAATAACTTGGACTCAACAAATGCTCAACTGCCAATGTGTAGTCGCAGCTCAGCTATTGTCCCTTTTCAGTACCCATTGCATCCCATCGCGTGATTGTGCCGATGATGTTGGCCCTAAATGGGCTTTGGAACATGGTTGCGTTCATCTTGCTGCATGTGGCTTGTGGTGATGGACCACAGACTTCTTCAAGCCGCCCGACCACCGGCGTGTGCAATCCATTTTCGGGGTTTCGATACCTGAAGCTCAGCAACGGAGGCCCCATTTCCGCAGCGGGCGATTGTCAAGCCAGCTGGGATGTGCACGAAGTGATGCTCTTCGCTGCCGATGGAGCCCAAATCTTCCCAAGTGTCAGTTCGCCCACTGGCACTGGTGGTCCTTTTGGGCCATTGGAGGCAGCGATAGACAACAACACCGACACATTTTGGGCTGGGGACTTCGATGTGGACATGGGCTGTGATTGTTTCAAAGATTCCAGTATAGATGGTCACGCGCTCGTATTTGACATGGGGTCCGTCACTTCTGTGATGCGGATTCGATTGTATCAAGGCTACAATGCATGGTCCGTGTCAAAGATCCGGATTTTTTGTGGTGATGATGCTGAAAGTTTTTTTCTCCAACCACTATCGCTTGACATTCCAGAGGATGTTGCAGACATCCAATGCACAAGCAGCGGGTGCTCTGTCACAGATTCACAGACGCCTAAATTGCAGTGTGCCAGCATGTCAAGCTTGCCAAGAATCCTTTGGAGTTGTTGTTTTGTGACTTACCTTTTGCAGCTCGGCTCGTGACACGCCAGTGCTTCACTTTTTCTGATTCACCTTTTACAGAGGTGGATTGGAGCAGTGCCAACAGGCACTGTGTCCGAGGCTTTTTGCCTGTGTGTGCCTCCCAGTGTTTCACTTGCCTCATTCACACTGGCACAAACAAGGTCCCTCTGCGGAAATTAACCCAAACTGAAACTGGATCGCAAGAACAAAAAGCAGTAAAGCAGTGGCTGGAGATTTGGGAATGTGCCTGATGTTTCTGGAGCAAATGGTCACAAACTTTGCTATTTCCCAAACAATGTGTTCGGTTTTCTTACGGTAGTTGCTAAGCTTTGGCTTTGATCAAGGGCGCTCACCGTCGCCAGCGGCTGTTTCGCTGCCAGTCAGGGCACTTTCATGTCTTGAGATGCCATTTTTGAAGGAAGTATCGCATGGAACTTGTCCCGAGCGGGTCCTTTCCTCGACTGTGCTCTTGTTTTGGTGGTGTGCGCATTTTCGGACTTGTTGACTTGGTGGTCACTTTTCGTGGCAGGCGCAGGAGATCGTTTACTTCGCTATGCAGATTTCGTGGCAGGCGCAGCGCTTTAGTGTGGTTCGCTTTCGGAATTTGAGGGAAGCTTTGTTTTGGCATCTCGAACTTGTTTGGAAGTGCCATACTTATTATTACGTCGTGAAATGCACTGGCAGGGCTGCGCGATGTGAATCTTGATGTGCAGATTTTGGAGAGGGACAGCACTCTTTGGACCGCGCCGTGCAGATTTTGTGATTAGGCAATATTAGGCACTCATATGCGTGATGTCATTGATTTGTGCTCTCAAATGGGTGCTGTCATGTGTGTGTGTGTGCGTGTGTTTTTCTGTGCTCTGAGCTGTGTGCTCTCACATGTGTACTCTCATATGTGTGCTTTCTCATGACATGTGTTCATTTTATAAATATATATAATGCTTTGACATCTCATGTGTTCTCTCGTGTTTGTGTGCTCTGTCTCTCTAAATGATCCGTTTGCCTCCTCCATATGTCCTCCCATGCGTTTGTTTTCATATGTGTGCTCTCATGTGTGCTGATATGAACAAAGCTATAACGATGGGAGCCCCTGTGCTGGACAACGTTCGCTGGTCCAGTAATTGCACACGGTTTTTTGTTATTGAACACTAGTGTTTGGGGGGTCGCTCTCCGGGATAGCGATGTTTGAGCTGGTTATTGCCAGATTGTATAGTCCGAGAATACTTGTGTAGAGATGTAGCTTGTGTAGTCCGAAAGACCTGTGGGAAGATGCGGTTACATTTATTTGTGTTGTGATCCTAAAGCCTTGACATTGTAGTTGTTTCCCAGAAGACTTGGCATTGAATATGAGGCTGCTCGGAAACAAGAAGCTGGCTGGAGCCGCCAGGTATGTGGTCAGCAAGTAGCAGGAATCCATTCAAAAACCATCAACCACCCATTGGTTGGAAGGTCTCCCTATTCAAGTTATACCCATTTTATGAGAGGTCAACTCAGGTCAAAATGATTGAAGTGACTGGACTCGGCAGGGGATGAGGCCGAAACAGCTTGGTGGTCAGCCTTGCGTTTGGCCGAAAGGCGCCAGAACATGCAGACCCATGGGATGTGGGTTAAGCTGCCAAAACATATGGAACGTCGCATTCTCTTTGGCACAGCAGCTATCATTCTTGGGTAATGGCAGATGAAGGGGACAACCGCAGGATTTGACTGGGAGTGTGGGAGGTGTTTCTCTTCTGTGGGTGGGACATCATATTGTAACAAACCAATTTAGAATAATATTATGTTCTAAGCACATCCAGAATCCTGATGTGACGACAGCGTTTAGAACCATGAATTGCACCCCCCTGCTTTGGCACCACCATAAAGTTGTCCAAGAATCCACTGATCTAAGATCTAAGAATTTGAAAGGCTCCAACCAAACTGTTTTGACCAATCCCTGACAGTAAAACAGTTATTCAAGTATACAATATTGTTCAATTATTGCAATACCCTCGCACCAAGCTGATTCCTGAATCCTCACAACTCAATCATTCAATTATTCTAGATTCTACAATAATGTCATTCCCAACATCCTGTTGGACCTTTACTTGCAGGTAGATTACTTCTTGTGTAAGAATGAATTTAAAGTGTGCCTCTTCTGTCGCATCCCCATCTTGCCCTCGGATATCAGAGCAGATCTAGAGGAAGCACAGTTCTGACCTGACGACTGTGTAATGAAGTTCCACCGTCCCCGATGAGCCATAATGACACCCCACTGCACAGTTTGGCTGTGTGCCAGAACGCAGAGGCGTGACTGCGAGCGCACTCGGGTGATGTATTTTCTACACCTTCGGGTTTGTTCGGGTTTGGGTTCAACCTCCCAAGTAGCTTGAACTTAACGCAAGTAAGTCGCCCGTTCCAGAAGTAACCAGAAGTTGGCTGGTAAGCCCCGAGATGGGTACTGTGCATCTTTAGCTTGGGAGCACTTTTGTTGCTAGCCGTTATAGATTCTGCAGTTGTGGAGAGGACAGACATCATTCAGTCATTTCCATGTTTGTTTGCATTTAAAGTTTGAACAGAATCTGCCACTGCTTCAAGTGACCATGTCTTGCTTCCACACACCCGCCAGAGCTGGAGGTGGAAGCCACACTGCGCTCCTTGGCCATTCGCACTGTGCGTGTGGCGGAGAAGCCCGAGCTTTTGGTGGCAGCATTGGAGGCGGAATCCGATACTCAAAAGGGGTTTATGGAAACATTTGGGTTCCCTTGTATGGAAAAACTATTGATCTTGTGAATCTTTTGGGTCAGCGAAGATTTGTGGCTGGAGCTGCTTACTTGGCGGTCAAGCCACAAAGCAGATCTCCAGGGCCCTTAGGAGAGCAAAACTGATCTCAGGAGTTTCCATGGAGGTAGGGGCTTTACTCGCTGGGTGGGTGGACCATGGTTTTCTACCCTTCTCAAATTGCGACCTTCAACTTCTGGAGCGCTTCAATCAGGTTTTGGGCGCCTTCAACTTCTGTCAACCACGGACCGCGGGCTGGGGAGGGCGTGTTTTCATCAACCGAAACGAGCAGGTGGACTTGATGTCAATGACTATCGCACCTTAGGACGTTCGGCTGAGAAGCTCCTTCTTAGCTTGCACATTGGCCCAACACAAATGCGAGTCGCACAAATGCGAGTCGCACAAATGCGAGTCGCAGTGTGGAATTCTATATAGGTCCAAAAGAAAGACCTCAAAAATTCCACTCCTTCACAAGAAATCCCTGATGGGTGTCAGCTGTCGTCAGCTGTGCTACTTGTGATTCCTATTGATTCCTGAAAGATTCCTGGTCACATGTCCTTCGGTCATTGGCCGCACTTTCTTCCCAAATGGGTTTTGGCACGAAAGCCACCATCCATCCACAGGTCTTGGCTGCCCTCCCGCAGCACTCCGAGGTCACAGAGGGCTGAAGACGGTTGGACCATGTTGGCTTTGAGATCGATTGGTCTTATAAGAAGCGTCCACACTGGTCCCTGGAAATGGACAAAAGGAAGCCTGACTTGCCTTGAGGTGTCGCTGAAGTGACCAGCTTGGTTTCGCAGAAGTGATGTCATATGTCCGGTGCCAGGCGGAGGCGGAACAGAAGGTGTTTTCTTTGGAGCCTGCAGTGGTGGAGAAGCGGGTGTCCTCAGGATGGTAGTCTATGGTGTTGTTTTCTTTCTAATCACTGAACGACATCAAATTGAGAAGGAAAGGTCTGATGTCTTGCAAAGATCTCTTTTTCTACCAAGAGTTGATTCGAAATTGAAGGCCACAGTTTCCGTGGTTCCACAAAGGATCTGCACAGTTCCACGGGAAGTTCCTGTCCTGTCCTTCTTTTCCTGAATCTTTGGATGACCGGAGTGTGCGAATTGGGACAAGTCTGCAAAGTCCAGGCCGCTTCACAAGCCCAGTTGCTGCTGAAATTAGGAACATCACAGGCCAGTGTTTCCAGTCAATGGCTAAACAGCAGGAGCATAGCGAAACGAGCTGCTTGGTGGCGATTTCCTCTTTAATTACATATTACATCCTCTTTAACCCATTCTTCAGGTTGTTTCACATCAGCACGGCGTGTCCAGTCCGATGTCCGAAAGTCTGGAGTACAGCTTTTGTGGCCAAATGGAGTCCCGTTTTTTGGGGAGTCAAACCTTCCGCCTCTGTCCCGTCACAATCTGGCTCGGCCAAGCAGAGGCTTTTGTTGCTGTTGGTGGACATGGAGGCTGAAGAACTCGTTGAAGTGGCCCCTTGTTGGGACTGTAGTTCACACATCAACACCCTTTCGACTTTGGGTCAAAACACGTCTGAACACGGGACGCCATTTTCTTCCTTGACACAACTGCTGGATTTTTCGATCCTTGGCACATGGAAAGCCGCGTAACAAACCACCGGTCCCTGGCGGAGATCCCATTAAAAGACTGCCACACTTTTGTGTGAACTGCCACTTGATGAAACTCCTAGCACATCCGGGTGCGCTGCCTTTTGCTTTGTAAAAGCCCTTAGTTAGTTTGGTTTCTGAGGAGTCAAGAGTTCCTTTCTTGGGATGACGGCCTTAAGTTCCTTTGCGCTCTCGTGGAAGCCATGGGTGTCCTAGAAATCATATACCTTTGAAAGGACGGCCCTCCTAAAAAGACTGCTTTATTGTTTCCTTTCCTTTCCTGAAGGTCAAACTGGAAGTTTCATCAATTTTCAAATCTTGATCCAAATTGTTCACATGACGGTAGAGCTGAACCTGTGATAAATGTAGGCTTACGAGATATTGTGTTTCTTATCATATTGTTCATCCACCCTTGGATCCGAACAATTTCAGGGAGCATTCTCTAGGAAAGAAGAACATGATATCACTCATGAGACAAATACTTTACCAGAAGAAAACTGGCGATGTGTAACCTCAATCTGGTCGATAGGCACGTGACAGTATTCCTTTAGGCAGCTTCTTTTGGGATGCCAACAGAAGACATCTCAGCGTACGCTGGCAGAAAGACCTTTCCTCCAGCTGCACGCACAGACGTGGTCTCATCCCAGAGTCGCATACAGGTACAAAAGGCTTTGACTAGACAATACGGTGGATTGTACAACCGGATACAACCGGATAAAGTGCATTTGCATGGGGAACATCCTGCAAGCATGCAGTGGCAATCCTTTTCAGGCATAACAGGGTCATAAACACAGTCATAAGTCAGCTCGCAAATCTGAATGTCCATGTGTGAAATGCTGAAGATTATAGACATTATAAATCATGTGTAGGTGTTTTCAATCACCTTCCGTCCATTTCTACCACTTGCTCAAACGATAGTTTGAACGATGTATCAGCTCGTTGCATGTCCTTGCTGCTGGAGAAGTGTTCCTAGCTGGTGTTGTATAAACACAGTCATCGGGCTCCCTTGAGAATGCCAGGAAGAGGTAGACTTGCAGGAGATTGCCTGGGTGCTTTGGCTTGCAACACCCTCGGGCCATTCCTACTTTTGTTCTCTCAAAGTTCCTGGGTGGTACAAGCTATGTTCGGGATCTTTTGCAAGGGTACTCAGTCCAGTATTCAACATTTGACGTTCTTTTCACCAGCAGGGCAGTGCATTATTAAAACCTGTTGGGAGTCGGAGTGCGTGTTGGTCAACATGGTGCGCCTGAAGCACATTCCCCACAGGCTGGGGTGATTTTATTTGGGTCTACCCAAAACCACCCCGAGGATGGAATGAGAATGAATGAGATGTGAGTCCTTTGTGATCTTCGAGGTCCCAGAACTCTGAGAACTCTTCCCGCACTGAAAGCAGGAATTCCAAGATTCCAAAAGGGATCCGATGGGAACAGCTCCGAATGCCAAGGTGATGCTGGAAGCAGCTGATCAGACCGATTTGGAGGAGCACTTGGAGGTTGGTTCATCTTGCTAGCTCCATTTGCCTTGGCAGGAAGGAGCAAGCTACATTGCCTCAAGTCAACACCAGCACCAGCACGACTTGTCAATACCAATCAGCGGATGGACTTACCGTATCTTGCCGTGAAGCCAAGGGTGTCCTGAAACACCGGGTTTTCTCAAGTGGTTTTCGGACTCCTCGTGAGGTTTTCTGGACTCCTCGGTGGACAGGATTCGGATTTTGGGCACCGGCACGTGCCGACACTTCGGAGAATCGGTGTCTCCCTGCTTGAAGCGAATGAACCCATCTCCCTCAGCTTTGCAAAGTGGGGTAAAGCCAGTGTCTGCGTGAGTGGTATTAAATGGTATTCATAAGAGAGAAACAATCTCCAAAGCTTTGTCAGAGGAGATTGGCTGTCCGATGGGGGGGTTCACACTGCTGGCTGTAGTGACGGTAGTGACTGTATATGAGCGCCTATTGCCTGAAAACGCGGTCACAAATTAAGTAAGTGTACACTTAATATCACTTAATACATGTTCTTATCGCTTCATGATGAGATTTCTGATGTCAGAGAAGTTATTCAATAAGCTGATGTCCATGCTATTTTACAATATTATATCTAGCTAACTTGGCATGCTAGCTGCTTACCGAATTTGCATTGCCCAGTTCATCCACCACCCCACAAGAAGGTCAGAGGCCATGAGCCAAGCCAAGAGGTGCTCAACGCCGCAGCTTCGCGAATGACGGAGGAGGTTCAGAGAAAGTTGCAACTCAGCTGCAGGACTGGACGACAAGACGGACCTGCAAGAAAAGCCGCATTTGGGGTGAAGGCTCCAGCCTTTTTCACTCTGAAGCAAACGTAGGTAGCAAACCTATAAACTGCACGTATAAATATGTATACTGTATAAATATATACCATTAAGTGAAGTGACTTTGTGTTGGCTGTTTTTCAACAGCCACACACCCCTCTTCCGGGTGTCCCAAACAACAAAAATGATTAAGAAAGGCAAATCATAATCGAATCATTTAGAGAACCAAAAATACAATCACAATTCTCAAGCGAATCATTATCGTAGAAATAAACACATAAAATAGAAAGCACAAGTAAAAGCACATAAACCTTTTTGGAGCTAGCTTGCCTTGGGAAGTCTACAATTGTCGGGGAAGTGGTCGAAAAGCAAAGGCAGCTTCTTCAGGGTTTGAGAGGATGTTTTGCTAGGTTGCAGTGACAGTGGGCGAATAATTCATCGTTTAATTTAGGGGTGAGCATTGGATTCCCGATTCAGCGCCTCTCACTCGCGCTCGCTTGGGCTGCAATAACAACTGCTTGGAAGCCCTTCGTGTTCTTACATTTCGGGTAGATGATGGTACATGAAGCATGATGAAGCCAAGGAAACACCGCAGTTGACCTATAAAACTCAAAGTTGCTGAACTGAAGAGCTTAAGAATGCTTCCGGATGTTTCAGTATCTCGGTTGTTGCCATGGCATTGTTCTTGATCCCAGGGCCCCGAGCTTCCTTGACTTCTTGAGGAAGTGTCAAGAGCTTAGAGCATGAGGGATGATTGTTTTCTATAGGCACCTGTTTTTGAGAGAGAGAGAGAGATGCGGCATGATAAATACCTTGAGAGAGATGAAGAGCCGCAGGTCCGCAGTAAAACCATGTATCGAAGAATCCAGGGCCAGACAGTTGTAGTAGCCCTGGACAGTCAAAGTCAAAGCGGGATTGAACTGCCATCGAATCTCTTCTGCCCACTGCAGGTGAAGCTGCGGGAGAAAAAGAAGGGCGCAAGCGGTGCAGCCGGGAGGAGCTACCAGGTGTTCCAGATCTTTCCCATTGCACAAAATACAGTTCAACCTTGCCTGGGGAACAGGGAAGACGTTCTGATGGGAGCTTCTGTCAAATGCAAGGCTGATATGAGCCATTGGTATCCATTGGTATGCATCCTGTGCTGGAGCCACCTTCTTTCCTTGTGGCCACAGTGGGTAGAGGCAGAGGGTTTGGAGCTTGACTCACACCCACTTCTTTGACACACAAAAAATAAAGACAAGAACATGAATAATTGAAGATGTCTGCAGCATTGACAAAGGTTCCGCAGACATTGCGATGGAAGAGAGCATAAGGGAGCAATTTGCCTTTGGGATGGACACTTTAAGGCTCTCCCACATCAGGGCATGTCACCATTTGCAGCTCTCTCAATAATACACGACCAGAGCTTCCCCCCAAAGAGATAATCTACCACTCCCCCAAGCTTCTTCAGAGGAGTGCCTCTTTGGAGTCCAGTTGTCCACATATACCATTTGTTTACGTATGTATTATGTATTAATATAATGTACATATTTTATATATATATATGTGTGTATGTATCTTCAAAAGAACCTTTTACCTCAGTGACCAGACCACCCACGGTATCCGGCATCCGGAGTGGGTGAGTCCCCGCGGCGGCCGTTCTTGGCTCAGCGGTCCGCGGCTCCGCTCGGGAGCCCCGTCGGACGAGAGGTGCGGCGAGACGTCGAGTCTGGGAGCCCCTAATAGCGTCCTTGCTCCGTTCGTAGCGATGCCCTTTGCTCCTAGTAGCTTCTTGTTACTACTAGTAAGGCACCTGTTACTACTAGTAAGGCACTTGTTCCTAGTAGCGTGGCACTTGTTACTAATGGCCGAAGAAGGCAGCAGAACTGGTACCTGAAATTGAGCATCTGAAAGAGTCTCCGTGAGAAAATCTCGTGCGAACCAGAAAGCAAAGAATGACAAAAAGGAAGGTACTTGTAACAAGTGCCACGCTACTAGGAACAAGTGCCTTACTAGTAGTAACAGGTGCCTTACTAGTGGTAACAAGAAGCTACTAGGAGCAAAGGGCATCGAATGACAAAAAGGAAGGTACTTGTACAGATTTGTACAGTGTATCATCGGCGGTCACCAGGCCCATGACGGCGGCTGAGTCGGGGCACCGAAAGACTCGGTCCGGAAGCGCCCTTCGTTGAGGATCCTGGGGCCATTAGGTCGGTGAACATCATGCAAATCATGCTTAAATATGGTTGTGGTATGTTGTGGTATTCATTGCCTCATTTGGTTTGATTGAGTGACTCAAGGCTTTGTCAGAGTATTTTGTGACGACTGCTTCACAGACTTTATATACCAATGAGAAGCGGAAAACTACAGAGCTGAATCTACCTCTTACTGTTTATTGTTCGACCATTTGTTGGAGGAAGCTGTGAGTTAACACGTGTCAGAAATCCACGGTTGAGTCATCCCTTACCAGACAAGCTTTGCAGCCAAGGCCCTTTGAGCCTGAAGAAGCACCAGAGAAGTCTCCTCCTGTGGGTCGGGACACCAAGTGAAACCATTCCCTGCCATGGCCGGCCTCAAAGTTTTCTCTTCCTCCATAGCTTTTGGAAACGAGAAACGGGGGTGATGTTTGTGTGTTTATATTTGTTTGTACCTTTATTTCTGTGCATAGACACAATTCCTCTACATACGATTCAAAAAGCTGTTCAGTGTGTTGCACTCATGTTTTGGAGGAAAGACCACAGTTTCATCTTCATTGAGTGGGATTCCCCAATCTGAAAAGGGTTGATCGGTTAATATTGGTTACGATTGATTTTGCTTTCCAGAGGCATCAACCTGCACAGGTTTGAAATGCAAAAAATGAACCTGCACTGTTATCAGATGAGCAGAGTGCACTTGTAGATTGAGAAATCGTTGGAACAGCGCTTTCATCGCCCAACAACGAATTGGCAGTAATTTGTTTGTTTCGTTTTGCATAGACTGTATTGTGTGTGGTTGAGTCGCTTTGCCGTAGACCATGTACACTTATATATGTATTTGTGCTTGGATACAACGAACCCAAGGGCTCTCTAGATGAGCGTAGATCGGCATGGCCATTTGTAGCATGGCCAAGTATCAGTCCATCGCACCAGATGAGTGTCTCAAATATGTCGGCGGCAGGTGAGGAGTCTACTTCCGCTTGGAAGTTTGAGAGAAAACAGTATGACTCAGTATGGCCGAAAACACGCCTTTTACACCCCACAAGGGGTGTGAAAAAAAAAGCACCGATTTTGTATACCACAGATTTGATACGTTTTAATACCATAGGTATTTATATAGCTATTTAATGCTATTTGATTGCCGATGTTTGGTTGATCTGACCGGATTCCCACCGTGGCTCCGCGTTTTCTCCCTTCGGCTCAGGTCGATTCAATTGGCCAGAAGTGCTGTGCTTGATGAGAGAAAAGCGGGTGTTGGAGTGACATGTATATACATGTGACCCCTATGTCAGTGGTACAATCACCAACTATCCAAAGTATAGGGTCTTTACGATCAAAGATATGCTGGGTTGTACCCGCTAGATGCATATCTGTTTGTGTTGGCTTCAACCATATGTACTTTGGTGACCAGTCGAGCAGATCCTGGTAGTTGAACCACCAGAAGGATTGTCGATATACTAAGTGCATATAGATAGAAGTGTTCATTTTTGAGGATAAATGGGATCTCTTTGATTTTGCGGCAGAGGTAGTTTTGATGTCCAAAACGATCCAAAACGTGCCAAACGGATGACTGGGCAGAGGGCGCATTTGCTCGTTGAGGTGCGCCCACCCCAACCGCCTGAAGTGCCCAACAGCTCCTCAGCCTCAACTGAATCGCTTGTGACCGGAGTCTGTGGGGTCGAACTTTCTCAAAGATTTGTTGGTTTGTTCGAGCGAGTTATAGTGCTGGCGGTGTTCTCCAAGCCAAGGTGGCACATTGTGGAATGTCATGGAATGTCAAATATTTTTGTTCTACCCACGCTGCGTATGTAATGGGGAGACCCTGCGACTAGGAACAGAGGGAGAAGCTGCATCAAAGGGCGTTTGTTGTTTTTTGTTTGTATATTAACTGTTGTGTGCAGTTCAGCAACAGTCTTTGCATCGCGCTGGTTTCGATTGTCTTCCTTGGTTCGTCTCATCATGTCCATACAAACAAGGGCGATTAGGGCGCAAAGTTGAAACCCTTGGAGTTGAGAAGAGTTCATTTGTCAAAGCCCAAGTTTCAAGTCGCAGAGCCTGGAAATGTCTGTCAAGAATTCTTTGCTACTTGTACCAGTAGAAATAGAAACGTGTTGTGGATAGCCAGCCCAAATCATAGCATATGTTGCCTTCTTGCGCGTGATGTCCAGTTCAGAACATTCACTGTAATTGATAAGTGTGTCTGAGAACAAGTCCCATTCTATTGTTCCCAGTCGAATCCCAGTTCGGTCTGGTAAGCGGTGTAGCAAGCAGTTGATTCATTTCTCATCATTCCTTTGCTTTTATATGCCACTCCATCGCTAGAACCCCATTTGATTGAAGCGGAATCCGGTGGATCAATGATGAGGGCAGTTTTCTTGGATCGCTCCATTCAACAACGGTAACGGTGCATATAACTGTTGTGCGACCGATGAGCCAAGGAGATCCGGCCACCTGTATCCTTTCGAAGTTGCTGAGGGACGATGCGGTCGAACCCAAGGCAGATCGGAGGGAAGAAAAGCGCGCATCGCCATGATGGCGCCATGGCCAACCCAGAGCAAGGGAATTCTCAGGCAAATCAATGTAAAATCAATCATGGCCTCCAACCTAATAGCATAAGGCTAATAGATGAGATCACTGTCACAAGCAGTTTCCCCCATGTGTCCTCCCTGGCTGGCCCCATGGCAGCGGTTCTTTCCGTCGCGCAAGTCTTGTTGGAATGGTGAAAACCGGTGGAGGTGGGTCCGTCGACAAGGGTCCCATAATTTGGTCGATCGTGTCCCAGAAAAAATCGTATTCCCCGGTACCCCCTGTGTTTTACTGAAAGTTCAGCTTGGAGCCTTCCATATAAATTGGTGTCCCAGGCCCAGGTGTTGGCATTTTGATCATCCCTAACTTGACTCGACACTGACCCAGAGGCCTTACTGTTCCGAGCCAGCTGTGATAGGATCTAAACCTTTTGAACCAAGTCAAGAAGTGGCCTGGTTCCTTTGGAGTCCAACCATGTCTGTTTGTTGTTGGGTTTCTGTCGCATCACTTAGACTGGATGATTGGGGTTGTCGAAGCAAAGTTGCGCAGGTTTTGCCGCCTTTTGGCTTCATCACCTGTTCAATTGGACCGGGCTCATCGCACTGAACACACCTGGCAGGAGCCGATCGCGGTCAAGGAGCGGCCAGGGGACCCAGACCCAGCAGCGGTTCATCGCTTTCTGTCGGTTCCCATCTGCTCGAATCGCGCTGAGTGTTCGACATTGGTTTGTCACAGTGGGCTCTTGAAACTGGAAACCTCAAATGTAGATTGGAGGAAGGTAACATGCAGGTCAGCACACCAGAGTTTCTCCTGTAGACCCTAGAGGTTTGTAAATTCTGTAAAGGTCTACCGGTTGGAGATGCAGATGCTTGAGCGTGGAAGAAGAACAGAGGCATTGGACGTGATCTTAGTGTGGGCCATAGAAGTTTCTTGAAGTTTCTGTCACAAGCCGAAATCTGCGGCGTGGTGTGGAAAAGCCTCCTCAAAGGATCTAAATAAAGGGTCTGAAGTCGGTTGAAGAAATCCATTTCACCGGTCTGAACCACCCTGTTTTTGACCAGAAGTCCGTTGGTTTGGAACGAAGGCGTCGATGGTGGCCATGCAGAATACCAGCGGTCCAGCGCATTGGAATTCCAATTTGTACACGAAGCCTCAAAACTGAGGCTTTCGGGAGCAAATTACTGTGTTTTGTGCGTTCGGATTAGACCGGTGTAACCTGCATTTGACAACCTTAAGGGTTTGGTTTACGTAAGATAATAACCGAGGATGAGACACATATGGTTGATTCAGCCCAAAGAATCTTCAGAACCTTCTCAGGCTTTGGCAATGGGCCAGACCACAAGTTGAAGGCGGGAAAGCTTTGTTTAGAACTTTAGAGTTAACTCCAGGGAAGCTTAGCTCAGCAGATGATATACTAGTCAAATCAAGGAACCCGAGACATGCAGAGCCAGAAACATAGAAAGGCAGCCAATTGTAGCCTCTTATTTGGATGATAATTTGGGATAGAGGGTTGGATGTTTGAGGTGTTCGGTTCTGTGATGAGCTTTGCGGGTCCTTTTCTATCAGGCGCCTGTGCCTGTTGATCTCTCAGAAAGAACGTCCCAGTTAAGATAAGACTACCTGCACAAAACCTGGCCGCTGTACATGTGAGATCATGTGAGTACTTTGTGCTCAAGAGCTTTTTGCAAGAAGGTATATAGATCATACGGTTTATAGCTTTTGCAAAGAATGCTAATTTGCCAGTATCTCTATATTATATATATAACTCATTCCTACGATCCGTTGGCTTGTGTTGAACCCCCAACTCGGCGGTTTTGCATGCAAACTTCTTTCTTCTCGGGTTGGGCAAAAGCAGATGCAAGCAAGGTTGCTGATTTCAAAGAGAAATGCCTTCAAGGCAGGTACAGCATAGCATCCTGAATCATCGTGATGCATCATGTAGAGTTTTCCTCATTGGGACAACCCCATTCTCCTTTTGTGTCGATGAAGATCTCTCACGTACAAAATCTATTATTATCATCCATTTCCTATGGTGATTTCACCCAAGATCTCCAGCTCTCCCCAGAGCCCACACCGAACGGAAGCCCACACGGCCCTCCGTCCAGGCGAAGGGCCTTGCGCCCGTGGCGGCCACACCGCCACGTTCGGGGCGCCTGGTCTCCGCGTCGACCGGAGGAACGAGCTGTGTGGCTGGTCCCAGCGTGTCGACCGGAGCTGTTTGTCTCGGAGCTAGGCTTTTGGACCCCAAAGCTCACGGCCCAAGGCAGAGAGTATTTCTTTGAACGCAAAGCAACAAAAGAAGATGGAACAATAAGGACTCAAGCATCCTAGAGAGCATGTGTGTGAGTTTTGAATCAGTGTGTGCGTGGCGTCTTGCTCATGGTGACAGACCCCAGCGTACACAAAAATGTTTCCAACTTGACAAAAATTTTGGCAGCTCTTTTGCAGAGGTCTTGAAGATAGACGGCAAACTGCTGGCAGAATTTTGTTCAGTCCAGTTTGATTGATTTATTCTGACACGCAACTCTTTTTGCGGAGGCCTCGGGACAGCATCCAGCATCATCCAACGTGCTTCATGGCGGCTTGATACATACCATATCATCAATATACATACGATTTTCAGGGATGAAACGACGCAAACTGGAAACGCTCTCCACCCCTGGGTTGAGATCCCGGCTTGGAGTTGTTGCAATCGAGGTTGGTGGGGCCCACCGATCCACAAAAGCCTTCAGCCCGGCGGCTGCAGCGGGGCGGAAGCTGAAGAGGATGAAGGTCAAGGTAGGCAGTGGTCATGTTTCTGGAATGATTCGGAATGATGGAAGATGTATATAACTACTGTAATTATGTAGACGAGTTTGTTTCAAAAGACCGGATGGCCATGGGAAGACTGCTGGTACCATTGCCCTTGTACGCCCTTTTGCAAAGGTCAGTACCTTTGGTAAGAGTCTTACGCCTTACGCCCAAACACTCATGCGTCGCAAAAGAACGGAGATTGTTTCCTTTCTGAAGATTCTCTTGTCGACTCCCGATCATTGAACTCGACTGGTGCAGACACCTACTTTACGAGCGGGCCCTTTATAAGCTAGTAGTAACAAGAAGCTATACGTCAGCTACCCCCGATTCAGATCCCTCACCGGCCACAGCGCCCCGAGGCCCGGATCGTGATCTTCGGAGGGCATTATGATGGCGGCTCCGGCGTGGCCTGGTGGATGTGCACAAGAACCTTCTTTAACTGAGACAGACTGAGAGGGAACGAAAACTGCGTGGTCGGTATTGGTTCCCAGGCCATTAAGCAAGTCTGCCACAAGTGGCATCAGTCATCATGACCAGTCGTTGGTTGCTTCGGGATCACCACGCAGACTCAGCTCGTATTTAAGTCTTAGAAGTCGGGTGTTTTCCCCGCTGAAGAGTCTGAAGAGTGCTTTCTTTTTCCACAGTGCTTCCGAACAGCCCACTTGGATGACTTAGAAAGAAACGTGTCAGTCCCCGCATTGCTACTTGTGTGTGTGTGTGTCCTGTAGCGTGTTTGTCTTTGCGTGTTGCGTTTGATTAGAATTATATAACAGAATATTCCTATTTCTCTTTTACACAAGCACTGCTCCAAAGAAATCATCGGTCTTAGCAGTTTATATACCACCAGGACGCTGTTGGAGAACATCCCATTTGCCCATTTGGGATCTTTGGCTTGGCTACTTTGGGGTGCTCAAATTCAACTCATGGAGGCAATGAAGACCTCCTCCAGGACATGATGCTAATGTGTGTCCAATATGGTATAGTTCTTGTAGGTGATTCCCCTCTAGCAAAATCAGATCTAGAACTTCTCGGTGGCCCGATCTCAGCACCGGTCTCATCCTCCGGGACAGGACTCCATGGGCCCGAGTTGGTTGCTTTCGATTGAAAGGAATGCTGGCTGACATATGGCTGTGGGTGAAAAGCGGATGCCCCTTCAGGGTAGGTTGACTCCCCAGGAAGTCCATTCTGTTCATTTTTCTTTGGTCAACCCAGGGTGCCCGGGTGTTGACCTACTGACGTACCTAAGATATCCGCAGGCTGAGGAGATTGATTGATTAGGTGTCACAGTTATTGTATCTAGAACTCTACCGTCGTGAAGTGAAATATGGCCCCGCAACGCTTCAGGCTGGATTTGTTTACCTGAATGACACGCATATCTTGGACATCGATGAAAACACCTGGACTGTGCCGTTCCTTGCCAAAAGGGAACGGAGGGTTTGGGGATGTTCTGTATATCGGCCAATTGAATTGATTCGCCTGAGGCAACACAGATTAGTCGTCATGGAATGGACGCGAAGTAAAGTACATGATTTGCTTCGTGGGCTGTTCAACGCTTTCGTGCTCTGTTGTACCCCAATCCAGTTTCCCAAAAGTAATTTCAAAGTTGCTGGTACTGGTTGGTTTCCCCGCTTCTAGGTTCTTGCAAGACCCTCCCAAAGACATGTTGTTTGGCTGTTTTGAGTTCGCATTGGGATTAAGTACTCTCAGCTCATCTGTTGAGCTGTTGAGGTCTCTAGAGGCATATGTTGCGGCCGTTGAACTGAGCGGTTGGACTCGTGGGGCCCCGCAAGTCACTGAAATCAGTGGGAAGAGTCCTTTAGAGTAAGACACAGGTTCAATGTTGCCAACAGGAGAGTCAAAATCGTGGTTCAGGATTGTAGGGATTTTCCCTTCAATAGTAGTATAGTAACAAAAAGCTATTAGAAACAAGTGCCTTACTAGTAGTAACAAGGCTCGCTATTAGAATTGAATTAAACTAAATTAAAGACGCCAATGGTTCTCTAGGATCAATTCGTTCGACACTTGGGGATCACGACATGATCACTACAGATTCTTGGGGAGAAGGACACAACAAACGAAAATGCAGTTGCCAAACTCGCCTGAGGAGATCCTAGCACAACCCACCAAGCCTTCTTTGCCCTTGTCTCCCATTATGCCCCTCACAACTGTCGCAAAGTTCATGATGACCCATGTATCCAATTATTACGACCCCCCTCCTCTACCCCAGTTAGCAACGAATTCGCCTGACCAACCGCCTGGCACTCAGGCGTTGTCGTGGCACCGCTCCGGAGCCCCGCTATGGCCATGCGGCGGCGCTGGTGGGCGGCCGGGTCGTGCGGAGGGCCCAGCAGTTCGGGTGTAGACAGCTGGCCGAAGGGTGCGGGCACCGGTCTGGGCTTTGGTCCCGCCACCCGGACCAGGAACATTGGCACATTAGGATCATTAGGAATCACACGAGAGGTGGGCAGAAGTAGATGAAAACCGTCAAGACTGCTTTGTTTTCTTTGATACAGTGAATGTAGATGCAGAGCAAGTCGGGACTAGTCTACCGCCTTGCCCACGTTCTTTTGTTTTTCTCTTGCCATGGAGATGCCTTCACCGCCTTCGTTAATCCGATTAATGTTGAATTAGATTGATGTAGAATGTAGATTATTGATTAATAAGCCCCCCGACATGAAGAGGTGGTTCAATCATGTTCAATCCAAATGGGGTGCGTTTTTTCATCAAGAGTCTACCTTACAGTGTATAATAAGCAGATACAGCACGGAATTAGAAACAGATCGATCATAGCAGTTTTTTGCACAAGCATGTTCATCGCGACAGGCTGCGTATTTATTTGGTGCTGTACTCCATCTGTCACATGGAAAACAGGATGAATTTGTCATCAATGATTCATGATCTTTTTAATGTGGACTCGGGGGAGCCGCGACTCAAGAACATTGAATATTTCTTTCCAGCATCCCCTCGCAAGCGTTCATTGTGTACTCAGAGTGGTCTCGTAACCTCGCCAAGCGATTAAGCGCTTAGAATATGCGATTGAGCGATCAGAACAAGCGATTAAG
Source organism: Durusdinium trenchii (assembly GCA_963970005.1). NCBI lineage: Eukaryota > Dinophyceae > Suessiales > Symbiodiniaceae > Durusdinium > Durusdinium trenchii. Next base: position 554,529 of record CAXAMN010023784.1, read on the forward strand.
GCAAGCCTTGCCTATCAGCTCTATAGGGTGCATTTTTGCGACCTAACAGATGGCCAGAAACTGCAACCAGACCGACCATCTTCAACTCAGCCCTTGATAGTTTAGATAGTTTAGGAGGCACCCCGGAAGGGGTAACACATTGAACCCTTCGAAAGATTTTCAACCTGCCCTGAAAGGTCGTCCCTCTTCAAGGTCACCTCATTGAGCGACAGACCCCAATGCATCACAGGCCCCAGATTCACTATCTAAATTTCTGGCTTGGGTGAGACGAGCGCCTCAGATTTTCCCGCCACAAGTAAGGATCACGACTTGTTACCCTTATATTTATAGTAATTATACATAATTTCTTTGGACCCTTGGCCTTCTCCGGGTGGTGTTCAAAATGATCAAGAGACAGAGGCGGCCCATGAAAGTCATGAAAGCCATAGAAACCAAGCTGGCCAAGTTTTTTCTCTTCCTCTCAAGGGGACCTTCGCTGGTTTTGTGGTCAGGTCCCAGGGGAACTGAAGAAGACCTTGAGGTCTACTTTGGTGGCAAAGGCAAGACTAGCTGCTTTCGAGACTTGCATGCTCTGGATACTAGCACCTACACGTGGCTCCTTGGAGAGCAGACGGGTGTTGGGCCCTGGAACGTGCGAAGGAACAGGTTGGTCACCTGAAGGCAGCGCTGCTGAGCGCTTTGGGTCCGAGCATCGGCATCCCCATGCCCTTCCGACCAAAGGATTCTGCCCTGGGCACACCAGAGAACGTATTCGTCCAGTGTGGTCCGCTGGGTGTGGTTCGTCCCAAAGGCCTCCGAGCCACAACATCAAGAATGATTTTGGACTAGTTTTGAATTGTCAATCGTTGCCATGGGAGGTGATTTGTCTCCAATAGACCGCAGACTTATTTTTTCCAATGAGGATGTTCATCCGACCACTCATCGGTTCTTTGTTCAAGTCACATCCATACTCCCTGAGGTAGTGCACATTCACCTACTCAGTCAGTGGAGAACCTTTAACCTGTCATAACCTTTCTTGGGGAGTCATTTCCCCACTATCTAAATACGTGGAAAAAAACATGAAGACAACTTATATATTATATAACCCTTATTTTCCTGTTGTACACACCGACCCTACCATGTGTTCTTTACAATGCGTGGGGGCCTCATCGTTGAGGTCATGGTCCTTCCTGACGGATGGGAAAAGCCCAAGCAAATAATGTTGAGATTCCCTGAAATACATTGAGTTCACCTGAAAGCTGCATGTTTCTTGGTTTCCATCTAAACCTCTAGGAGGCCTCCATCTAACCCATTGTTGGACCTCTGTTCGCAGAGATGGGCCTGGACAAGTAAAACACCAGATCAGGATCACTGGGCAGCAGTGGGCTCGGACTGGTCACTCGTTGGTCACCAGGCTCCTCGGGCCTCCACGGCCACCTCCGAGGTTTCAAGGCCCCAGCTCGGGTGGTGCCCCATCCGCGCGCCACGGTGGGGGAGCCCGCAGGAGGTTTTGGGATGGAAAGATGGATAGGGGATGATAGAGACATTTCTTCTGGCATTGCTAATTTTGGGGGGGTCACTTCCGGATTTCTACTGGAACTCATAGAGACTTGAAGAAATCACTGCTGGTCACTGCGAATAAAAAGCACGGGACTGCACCACCAATTGCAAACCAACTCATAGCAGCATGAGGGTTGTCATCCGTGTACCGTTTTGTTGTTTGTTGTCCAACTTGCCACTAGCTGTGGGAACATGTGCACAAGACTGTGCGACAATAGTGCCCCACAAGCATGCCCCACAAGAGTGTCCCACAAGAGTGCCCCAAAGGCTGTGCCACAACACTGTGCCACAAGAGTTTCCCAAAAGGCTGTGCCACAATACTGTGCCACAAGACTGCCCCACAAGGCTGTGCCACCAAAGTTTCCCACAGGAGTGTCTCTCACAAAAGAGTCTTGTGCTGCACTCTTGTGGCACAGTTTTGTGGGACACTCCTGTGGCACAATCTTGTGGTGCATTCTTGTGGGGCACTTTTGTGGCAGAGCCTGGGGAAGCCCAGGGTGGAGCAGTCAAAACTGGAAACAGGTGAGCCTGATGAAGGCAAAACTCAATATATAATCAGATTTGTGGGCCTGGAGAAGGGGAAGCTAAAGTAAGGGGATGTTACTGCACCTTGGCCTTGTCCAGGCCCAGTAGTAAACGGCTTTGTTTCACCTTCGCCTTCTCCTGGCCCACAATGAGCTCTGCTTGCTCCAGGCTCACCAGTTTCCAGTTCTGATTGCTCCACTTTGGTCTTCTCCAGGCTGTCAACAAATTGCAAAAAAAAAAGGTGTTCAAGTTCTTCTTCAAAGCTGACAGCTTCCCAAAGCCATCAACTCCTTCCTCAATCAATCCTATGTGTGAGTTGCCCCTATTTAAACAAATGCAAGGTAGTAGGCCAGAAAGGCCCTTGGTCCTCAATGTCTTGCTTTCAAGATCATCAATTCTTATTTTTCACAAATAGAAGGGCCTCTCCTGAAATCATACTACTAAGTTACTAAGTCAATGGCTGGCTTGCTGAGTGTATTGTAGGCATCTCTAGCTCTTCTTCAAAATTGATAGCAATCCCTTAATCAACCCTTTCTGTGAAGGTTGCGCCTAAACAATCTTCAATGTAGTAGACCAGGAAGGCCCCTGGCCCTTAAAAATTACTTTGCCTTGAGGATGCTCAAGTATGATGTTTCCAAACAAAAATCATTCCTGGAATCTTGATACTACTAAGCCAATGGCTTGCTTGCTGGTAGAAAGGCTGCCCTAGTTCTTCTTCAAAACTGACAGCCTCCCAAAGCCACCAATCCCTTAACAATCCTTCATGCGAAGATTGCTCCTGAGCAATTTTCAATTTGGTAGACCAGGATGGCTACTGAACTTCAACAATTATGTTGCTTTGAGGGTCCTCAATGGCGAAAAAGTCTTTCCTCAGCCCTTGAGGTCTTAATACTAGAAAGCCAATGGCTGGCTTGCTTGAATTATTGGCAATATAGTTTAACACAGTTCTTCTTCAAAACTGCTGACAACCTGAGAACCTTCTTAGTACTCTTCTTAATACTATAAAGGGATTGCCGAAAGTATCTACAAACAACCTGAGGACAGAAGGTGCACATATATATATATTATATATATACAACTGCAATCTACCAAATAGAAAGAGAAATGAACATATATGGCAATCAATTGCACAAGGAAACCTCACCACTACCACTACCACCACTCACATCACCACTACCAAACCACCACAAACACCACCACATCACCAGTATACCCCCACTTTGCTGCAGAATGGTCGATTCAACATCACACTGCCACCACCATATATCATCACCACCACTCCACCACCACCACACAACCACCACAACAACTACCACTATCAGACTGCTACTACCACCCACCACATCACCAATACCGCTACTCCACCACCACCACCACCACCACTGCATCAGACTGCTACTACCACCACATCCAATACTACCACTTTGCCACCACCACTCCTCCACCACCACCACCACCACACAACCACCACAACCACTACCACCACCACTGCCTAGAACATGGGATGTTTATGAATAGTTCTAGGGACCAGGGAAGGTACCGTCCGTGAAATACAGTATACATGATGCCCAGAAAATTAACCTGACATCATATGGACAGCTGCTGCAGCACAATCACTTTATATATATATATATACAGTACATATATAACATGTGCCGGTTTTCACAAGAACATAATGTCTGTGGTTGAATTGATCAGTTTCGGGCAGAATGTCCGATTACATGCCAAGACCCACCGGGTTGGATGTCCACTAAAGCCAAAGAAGGGTATTCTGACCAGCCCGAAAGTGCTTCTGTTCTTCATGCAGAGGAGCTTCAGCCCATGGTTTTCCTCCCAAAAGGTAAGCTGTTTGCATTAGCACATCAGTATGCGTTTCTGCCGATAGATGTGGAATGGCGATGGATCTTCGGCAGATTTAATTTTCAGCTGCAGCGGCATGGTTGTTCACTGCTTTCCATCCAGATGACCTTTTGATGAGTACATTTGCTGAGTACAAATCAATCACCAATTCAACGTTTGAGATGTAATTCTGTAGTGCATATCACCCAGATGTTCGCTTCTCGCCTCGCTGGATTCGGTGAACATGTCCCATGTTTTCTCTACCGCACGCCATCGCACGCCCTGCTCCACGTCCGGTTCGCCCTGCAGGGCACACGGCGAACCTCCATGGTACCCGGCTCTACGTCTTCGGCGGCACATGTAGTGGAAAGTGACCCCTGGGGGCCGCCAAGTGAAGCATCCTGGGCAAAGTCATGTGCCTGTTGTTATTTCACACAAACGAGACCAAGAATGAAGAGATATGAAGAGATACTGTCCGTGTCTCCTAGACCTGTCCGTGGGAAAAAGGCCAACAAAAACGATACTAAACCGATTACCTGGACCAGTAAACCATTGAACACCTCTCGTGCTTACTAAGCCGCGGCCCATTGGAGGTACTTTGGAGACCTCCATTGCTTGGAGCTGAGTCCGAAGACACGCTGCATGACATCCCGACTTCCCAAGACAGCAGTACGTGGCAGTACACATGACAACCATGATAAACCCTGTAGAGGTTGCTTTTGCACATCCACCATGTTGATGTTCGCTTGTGAGTCCATCGATTTCCACTCGTTTCGCAGGTCTTGACTTGGCATCAATGGCTTGGTCATGTCCGCCGGCCACAGGACTGGGGAACCGGGGCCGAGAAAGGTGAGGCTTTGGTTACCTGGAGAAGAGGAAGGTCCGAAAGAATGGGGATGGAATGTGGACCTGTTGGAGGTGGGACCACCTGGGCGAGCAGCTGGGATTTGCTGGGACCTACCCTGAGATGTCACCGGGTCTTTTATCGTCTTTGTCAGTGAGTCATCTCTTCAGATAGAGGGTGGCTCCCCAGAGTTGGAGGTGCAAGGCGGAGTAAGGTCTCTCATTTGTGCGGAAGGTTGGTATAAGCCGCTCCACACGTTTCGAGTGCCCCGCACTTGATGACATGCACTGTTGACCTGGCCTTCAAATTGTGCCAATACCATTACCATGATGCCTGGGGTACCTCTTTATAGATTGCATTTTCTAACCAGTCTGAGTGAGCGCAAGAAGAGCTGCGATTGACTCCAACAACCGCGCAGTGTGTCGAAGCTTGGGCTTCAGGCTCATAGAGGGGCCATGGAGGGGCCATGAGGGGCCTATACATTGGATGAGCTACAGTATTTCAACCATGGATGGTATCCAAAATCCATTTGGTCATCCCATTAGAGAAGAGAACCCTTGACCATTGGATGTTATTTCATGTCATGGTTTGAATCGGACATTCCTTGACCACCTTCACGAATCACGTTCCGCAGGGCCCAAGCCAACACCGCGGTGTGGACATACAGCCTTGCTGATTGGCGAGCCGGGTTCCCGGTGGATGTGAGGTGGAGAGGGGAGGTCGGTCATGTAGTGTGCATGTCATGTAGTGTGTCATGAGGTCGGTCATGTCACATGATTACTGGCTTCATACTTACTTCATTCTCGCAAACCAGCCCAGGTTTGTCCGAAGGGGTCCAAATCGCAGACCACCAACCCGGAGTTTCATTGATCGCGCCATGAGTGCGTTGATCGTCAGCCGAGTCCAGCCGGAGACCGACCGATGTTTTGCTGATGAGGGTCACTCCGAGCTGACGGGGCTTCCAATGAGACAAGTGACAAGGAATTCATCTAACGACCTTTCTCAGTGGCGAGCGGACCGGGACCGCACAACTTCCCGTCGAACTTCCCGTCTTCCCAAAACGAAACGGATGAGGCTCCTTATCTAGATGTTTGCATGCTCATATATTACAGCATTAAAGGATACTGTATGAAAGGCAACCACAAAGATTGGTGCCTTGCAGTTGGATCCACCTATGCACCAACTTACCGGAGGACAAGAACCCAGGGTATTCACTTGCTTGAGAGTTTGCACTAACTCGCGGTCGCCCAGTCGGTCATGGAAACTACATCCGACTCCAACAGGCATACCCCTTCTGCAGCTTGCCAAGATCTTGTACAGCTGGGTGTCTATTGAAACACAGGGGGGTCCATGTTCCTTCCAGGTCTGGAGGGTCTCCCTATTTGAGCAACCAGATCCACATGCTGGATGACCTGGGTATCAGCGAGCGGCACAGGTCGCTGCTGATCCACGGCGGCTTCTGCATGGAGACGCCCGAGATTGCCACCAAGGACGGACTGATCTCACCGGGGCGAGTTCCAAAGAGTTTTCCAACAAAATCCCGTGTGCACTCGGTTGCAAGTCATGTCAAGTGTCATTTCATACTTGCTGCCTTAGGAAATTAACCCAAGGGCCCCCCTCAGTTTGAAAATTATTTTATTTGGATTAATTGTCTATATGTTGGGGAGATTGGGGGGGGTTCTATAAAAATCCATGTGAACTTAACTAGAAAAAGATCTTGATAGGATTAATTAGCTCATGAGGGGGTCGATTAATTAGCAATGAGGGAGCTGAAACTGAAGAGTGGGAGAGAACTAGACTACCGCTGAGTTTATTTTGGACTTGTGTCGTCAGTGCTTTGCTTGTTAGGTTCAGATGCGTTTTTTCCTTTGTCAATACTTGAAGATCACCGGTTGTACCAGCTGGATTAGATTCCAGGGCTAGAGCCTGCTGGCTTTAGCCAGCTAGGAGTTTTATTTAGAGAAATCGTATGTTCCAGCAGGGCTGGAACAATGACGTTTATCCAGGTGATGTTCAGGAAAAAAAAACAACAATACTTTGAAAAACAACACCCTGTCTCCACCATCTGGGTTCTTGTTAAAGGATTTGTTTAAAATCCTGGTCAGACCAGAAAAACTAAGGAAACAACTAAGGAAAATTAGAATGTTAGACTCAAATGCCTAGAATTAATTACTAGAAAGGTAGCTCCAGGCCCTGCAAATTAGTTTCTCTGAGTTTTGTCATGAGACTCAAGCATAGTGGCTTAATTAAGTTAATCAAAATTAACTTGCACTCGTCAAGTCTTGGATTAATTTCAGAATATTTACTGCAGGGGTAGTGATTAATTCTCCTAATTAATCTGTGGTAGAGGATAGTTGACCCCCCCCTAAGGTAGGAGGTATGTCATTTCAATTGATTGGAGTTTGATTTCATAGCAATCTTGCACTGTTGATGACGGCGTTTGGTGTGTTTCGTCTTAAGTCTTGCCCAGGACAATAGCGGAGACTTGCTCAAGAATTCGTACTGCAATGACGTTTGCCACTAAGGGATTGATCAGCACAACTCTCGTGTGTCACTCAATGGCGAATAGCATTCTCCGACCTGTGTTGCTTCTTTTTCGCGGTGATGGGCCACTCTTTCCACCCGTTCCGCATGTCTTGAAAGGTCGAGGTGCTTGTGGATCACCGATCAGAGCTCTAAACAAGACAAAAAAACAGATGGGTCTCCAATTCTACCGAACCATTCCATGCTGATCTGGAAGAAAAAAGGATACGATCCGAAAGAAAGAAGGACACGATCCGACGTCGGTCCCAACGGATCTGGCATCCAAAACAGCGAGTCTCGTGTGACCCTTTGGACGAACCCCCCAGGCACCACGCGTCGACGGACGACCGGCGGGTCCATCGACGCTGACGGTTGAGGTCCGAGTCCTTGATTTGGGCCGCATGCTGTGGCCACTGGGGTGGAAACGGGAGCGGAACGGGTGGTTCGACGACCAGTCGAACGCGTGGAGGTTCCTAGTTGTTTGTGGAAGGTGGACGGGCAACCGACACTAAGCATGAGAGCCTCCAAATTTGCCAAAGTTTGTAAGTCCCATCCTGAGAACCTACTCAATGATAATTGGCTGAGCTTGTGGTCATACAGGTCTTTGCTAAACTGAGAGATTGCTGGATCTAGGCTTCTTATCCTCAGATATATAGAACGAAAGAAATTCGCTGTTTGAAAGGCAAGTTACTACTTCTTCTATCTATTTTTGGGGTTGCCGGTAACGGATCTCCAACATTCGCCAGACATGCAGGACCTTGCCGTTCCCTGAAAAAACAGGTGCCAGTGCAGCGTTTGCTGAGGTCCATGCTTCGGACGCATGGCACACCGCCGGTGGGGCGCTTCTCCCACAGCTTGTCGTTGTCCGAGGATGATGCCATCGTCTTCGGAGGCGCAGACATCGTTTTCGTCCTCGTTTTGGGGGGGCAGGAAGAAGCAGTATGGGAAACTAAAAGTGAAGCGAACAAACAGATGTTACACTGCTGCTGTGACAAAATGACACAACAACATTTGCAATAATCATGAATCTTAAAAGACATACACATGAAACGACTACCTTGCAGAGCAGAAATTGCATTGACCACGTCTGTTACAATCGACCAATCGGGTCTCTTTGCCGCTTTGTGTGATGGGTCTCTTCGGGCTTGGCTTTGATCAGCAAGAAACACGGAAGTGTACACTGCTCCAACAGACAAACATGGAAGTGGACAATCCCCTGCCCTGCTTTGTAGAGACTTTCAGGGAGTGTACATCACTTGTTGAAGCTGAGTTCAACATCGCATCCTGGTATGGTAGGAGATGTGCATGTCCACACAGCCATGCTGTGTTTCTCCTTGGGCGCTGCACACTTGGCTCCGCGGGGCACGTCCGTCTGGTAGGTTGGAGTGGGGCGACCAATCAGGCCTTTGCATGGTTGGAGGATGGTGGGAAATTTTGATCCAATGTGAGTGGTCTTCTGTGCACTCCACCGCCACAGATCACCACCCCGACATGGAAATCCGATATAGAAGTGTTTTGTTCTTGGGTCTACTGGCTCTCTTCACCTAGGATTTTGCCTCAGATGCATGCATGTTCTTTCACTCTGAATATCACTGGAGATCACAGCAATTTTGAGGTCCCCAACAAGCTCATATGTATCAAGCTGAGATAGGGGGCTTTATTGTTTTATCTCCCACCAGGAAGTGGGAAATACATGGTGTTGGATCCCGCTTTTCAGGGGACCGTATGGCTCTATCCAGAAACTGCATCAGCAAATGATGTCCCAGCTAGCAGCTTGATGACTCGCTGAGCACATGAATGAAGCTTTCCAAGCCTTCAGATTGATGCGTGGGATATTTTAAGGTGGCGTTGTTCTTTTTGTTCGTTGGTTTTGTCCGTGGAATCTCCATAGAATAATAGTGCATGCCTTTATCCTGTTCGTTCGCGGGTGTCTCTTTTTGGTAACGCGCAACTGTTGGCTGCCGGCTTCATAGCACAACTGCCAATCATTTTGAAGCTTTTTTTGTAGATGATGAGAAGCCAAAAATTACGAAAGCCAGCCTTCGTAGAAGGCGCTAGCGGAGTTGTGTCTGGCGAACGAAGTGAGTAGTTAGGGGGTCTGGGGGGGTGGCCCGAGAAAGGGACACGTCAACTCAGCACATGCTGGGGGAGGAGGGTGCTCCGAGGGAAGGTTTTTTGAGGTTGTGTTGGAGGTGATTTTTGAGGGGTGGTGATGCAAGAAATGCCAAATGCATCATTTGCATCATCTGAATGGAAAGGTGTAGTTGGCACCTTGCAAGGTAGAGAGACCTAGGGTAGCTATAGTGCAGCTACCAGGTATAGTACTTCAAGTTCCCTTTCCGTCAACCGCTTGAGAACCTCTACACACGCACAGCAAGCCACAGCCTTGAAGTCTCATTCGTGCTTTGAACTTGTATAGGTGTGTAAGAGGTATAGCAACATGCTACCTGAGAAGCTGCAAAACGAAAGCCAGCGCTTCCCTTTCTCGAG
>CAXAMN010023784.1:564688-585720 GCA_963970005.1 Durusdinium trenchii
CTCGAGAAAGGGAAGCGCTGGCTTTCGTTTTGCAGCTTCTCAGGTAGGTAGTGTTTGTTTCCAGGTCAAAGTAATGCATGTCGCATACTATCCATATACTGAATATATCATACTAATTATATATATATACAGTATGCCTATGCTACCCACCGGTACCTATATTTCAGACGCACACCGCTGCAGTTGCAATTTCCCAGGAGTCAAAGACATGATATGTTTTTTTCCTGGCTGGTGATTGCAACAGTTCTCATTAGGAGCTTAGAATTCTGTGCAACTAACAACCAACATAGCCCTATATATAATATGTAATCTAAAAATGAAGGGTGAACAAAACGGATGAATTTACAAAGGGCGCTCCACTGCCCTTAGATGAGAATAGAGCCCTTACAAAAGACAGGCTAAGATATGTCCGTTACATGAGCCCAGCACAGAATCTGATTTTGGTATTGTGCCATCAAAGAGGCCTTTTTGCACAAAAGGCGCCTCACCCACAGTATTAGCCACTAATATGATTATAGTAAGGGTGCTTTGCATTTTATGTCTAGAAACATTGTCTTAATAACATCAACAGTACAGCAAACTTGCCATGGAGATTAAACTACTGCCTATTATATGCTAACAACAACTACTGTTGCTTGTTTTTACAACATCAGGTCTATGACATCAGAGCAAAGCAACAGAAATTCAATGTCCTGCAACCAAATAATAAGGTGAACAAAGTTGATGCCTTTAAACTGAGTGCTCTACCGCCCTTAGATCAGAATGGGCCCTTGTGAAAGATAAGTCCTTCACCTGAGTCCCACCACAAACTTGTGGTCGTGTATCACAAAAGAAGCCTTTTATTGTGCACAGTCCAACAATTTTGGATTGAACATTTCATCTCTAGCAACCACGCCCTGAAAATGCACCCACTCCAGACAAACCTACACCTAGAGACCAGCAGTTTTGAGGGTTTGCTCCTTACCTTATATCCACTGGACTTTGGACCGGGTAAGTATACCAGTATACCCTACTCCAGTTGCCACACTCTGTGATTTGCAGGAGTTTCCAAACCCTTCTGGTCACGGTGGCATCGACCCAAGCCGCTTCTCGAAAGGCTGCCGGCGTGACCTTCGCTCTACGGGAAAAGGTCCCGTCAGCGAAGTCGAAGTGGTCACTGGGAAGAGGAGGGGAGAGGATACTAAAACCTTGCGAAGTGGTTCAGCTGGACCTCTTTCAGTATGTTTCTCCATTTCTTTTCCTTTTGACAAAAGTGGTGTGGACATGTCCTCGGGATGTTTTTGTTGGAAACATTCGGAAACAAGTCCTTTGCCCTGGTGTGTGTGTGTGTGGGATTGTGCATATTGAAAACCATCCCTTTGTTCTTGCTTTCCTGTCCAAACAAAATGTGCTTCCAAGAACCGAGGATTGCCGAAGGGTTGCGTCGCTTGATGTCGCTTGGGCCCTCGCCAGGTAACTGCTGACGAAGAGGACGAAAAGCCCACTGCTTCACCCGACGAAAGCTGCGACTTTTGCCGCTGGATCTGAGAGGAGGGTGGAGCTGGGGTGCTCCAACGGTGGAGCTGGGGTGCTCCATACACAGTGGCTAGCTGGCGCGAGCCGGAGGGAGCGGCTCGGGAGCGAGTATCCATATTCCCCAAACAGGTAGCTACAGGGAGGTCTCAACCACTTGCTAGCTAATTCGCTAATTCCAACGTTGGACCACTAAAGGAGATTCAATCTGACCCAGAGACATCGGAGACAGTGCCGCTGGAAAGAAGTGATCATTAAACAACGCCAGTCAGTCAGGGTGAAAGGCTTTTCTTTCCCTGAAAAGCTATGTCATTTGCTAGGTTTCTCGACAGTTTTTGTCAAGGCCCAATCATTCTGCCTTGGAGGCTAGGTGGATTATTGGTGTGACTTCCGTGAACCAAGAGAAAGCGAGGAGATTCTAAGATTCTAAGATCTTCGGAGCCTTGCGGGGTATCTGGGGAGCATGTGGAATTGCAGGAAAAGCTTGTCTACAATTCTACACAGTTCAGTGCTTGGGATTGTGTAAGCCACGTAGCTGAAAAGGGAAAGTTCTCGAGGTGATCATGTTGCTTGAATGTCATTTTCAACTTCCCCACTCTTGCACCCATAGAAATTAGCTGCAAAGGATTGAGCAAAGGTACTTTGAACAAAAAAGGATGGGAAGCGGGTACTTCAGCTAGGTTTGCTGATTGGAGAGAAAGGATCATGTGTTCCGTCCTGAAGGGTCAGAGGAAGTGACCTCTGCCATGTTCCGCATGCAGGAAGACAGGCCTTGATCATTTTGTTTTAGTGCTTAGGTGATCCAGGTGAACCGCGATGTGCAAATGAAAGAGGAGAAGCCACATAATGTAGGACTGTTGGTATTTCAACCTCCGGCTTGCCTTCCAGAGGTTTTGCGATCCATGTTTGGGGGGGTGAATTCATCAACAGACTACATTGCGAGGGCTTGAGCATAGACTAACGATGTTACACCAGCCAGCCACCAGCCAGTCACCGTCTCAAACAGCGGACCGAGACTGCAAAGGCATGACTCTTCGCACCGCGGACATGCAGTGGGCCGAGACCTCATGCGGTTGCGAGACGGAACACCAATGCAGGGAGCACATGGGAGCACCTAATAGCAATGGCCTCCACCTAGTAGCTTCTAGCTACTGGTAGCTTCTTGTTACTAGTAGTAATGGCCTCCAACCTACTAATAGCGATGGCCTCCGTCTAGTAGCGTCCTTGTTACTAGTAGCGGGTTCTGGAATAACAGGGCAACAAAGGTTCTGGACTTAATCACAAGCTGTTCATGGAGTTCCACGTGATGTACCACTACAAGCGCAAGCTGGTCATTGGCATTTGGGAACGATGAACATATCATGGACGCTTTGCACAAAGGAAACTTTGGTCAGCAAGTTTACAGCTTCGCTTCTTATGTTTAGAACGCATGCATGGTGTGTCTCACACTCTGAGTCTCCAGAACTGGAAAGCCACTTGCACTATCTTGCACTAGTCAAGGAACATCTTCTTCCCAGGAGCTATTGTCTACTTTCATGTTGGTGAGTGGGAGTGTATGCTCTATCCACTCGTGGGTGAACCAACCTTGGTGGGTTGACCACTCTCGGCGCAGGGGTTTAAGGATATTGGACTTGTCCATATGTGGCGCTGGTTGATGGACGTGACAATCAGTTCAGGCAAGGTTCACCAAGTGTCAGTATGAATCCAGTGGGTTTTTTCTCTCACTGGTCTCCTGAAGGGTAGAAGTGTTGATGTCCATTGAACCACCCGCACACGGGTGCGGCTGACCATACATGAAACCGCACACGACTGCCCGACATCTGCAAATTCAGGTGCAAAACAAATACATCGGCACTGCGCCGACCCGGCGCTATGGCCATACGGCCACTGCCATTGGCTGGGACCTCAGGCCACGGTAGTTTGGAACTCCAGTTTTTGGCCCAGACACACCACGGCTGATTTGAAAGCTCCGGCCTGTTGTTCCTAATGGCAGGAATGGTAGAATTGGTGAAGGTTTCACGCAGACTGTAAACTCGGATGCTTCGAGTTTATTCGAGTTTATGATTCTGTGACTTCACAGCTATGCATGCAACAAGAATCGGGAAGCTTGAGTACTGTTTTCACCCAGTAGATCATGTTGCCATCAAGCCAGTACTCAAATACAGTAGCTGCTGGCTAATCATAGATGCTGGGTTCTTGATTGCAAGCTGACTCAAGCAAAACTGCAAAACCTCTCAGGACCACATGAGGTAGATATGACAATGTGTATATAGTGTGTGTATATATACATATAGTAATATATAGTGTAAACGCATCATTTATAATGGTCTGGTCAATTTTTCAACACTGGGTACCAGACCCCTCCAATTGGTTTGGCCAACCTTGTATTGCAATTGTGTTCTTTTTTTTCCGATTAGTGTCCTTGATTAATACTTTAATTATGCTATCTCCAGTTCAGTGTTCCCTTCTCTTCTAAACTCCCTACCTCCCAAGACACCTTTTGCTCATGAAGTTCCCTCCTCATGAACTTTATTCTTGTGTTGAAGCTTGGCATTGAAAATTGGAACATAGTAAAATGATGAAAGGACACAAGAAAATATAGGAACATAGATATGTCGGACAAATATTAGGATCTATTAAGAACAAAACTGTGGAACAAAATAAGACAAAATAGGACAAACAATAGGGACAAATATGTCCTGTGTTTGGTCACATGCTTGGTCCTTTTTATGTCCTATTGTTCGTCCTAGGTCCTATGTCTTCATAATTGTTTACTACTTTGTTCGAGGATGTTGCTAAATTTGCGGTTAGAACAAGAATCTATGCAAATTTAGATATACATAGGAACATAATAGGAACAAAAAGAGCACACATGGTAAACAATATGTATGTGTGTTGTTTCCTATTGTTTTCCTAATTGGGATGCTCTATATATATAATATATTTCCTATGTGTTTCTAATTATTGTTATTTTGATCACACCCAGCGGAAGCTTAACTTCCTCAACGTAACTCTATTCTTTGGGATCCCTCCTCTTGAGAACCCTTAAAAAACAGTCAACCTTCCAACCTTCCGGGGGGGGCATTTATCAGTCACTAAACACACAGTGCCGATCCGCTTGTAACACACAGTGCCGTCCTCACAACTCCTTTATAACTGCCAGCACTCACTCTATCAATGCCCATCGCCAGATTCACCCGCCGATGCGGCGCCGATTCGCCCCACGGCCCGAGGTCCTCACGTGATCATCTTTGGTGGCTGGGCGGCGGACTCAGAGGCTTCGAGGCGGATGGGACTTGCATAGGGTAGGCCCACGGATGGGGCTCATCCACCCACCGGCTGAAGGCAAGTACTTCGGGTCCATAGTTCTGGGGAGAAGAGCGTGTGCCAGCCGGTTCCAGGATTAAGGAATGTGCTTGTGACTGACCTGACAGAGAATACATATATTATATATATATATAATTATAGGTGGATGGTTGGATTGGATTGGATTGGATTGGATTGGATTGGATTGGAGAGGAGAGGAGAGGATAGGATAGGATAGGATAGGATAGGATAGGTAGGCAGATAGATAGATAGATAGATGGCACGACCCAAGAGGTGCTTTTCACACCTTCCCACGCAAAAGCATTTGGTGATTGATGGGCATGGCCATGAATGGCCCTGATCCCTCAACTAGGGATCTCCCTAAACTTGTTGTGGAGGAATCAACTGCATCAATCCCCTACAATGAGGGGCTCAGAGGTTTCTTTGTGTTCGTGAGGAGGTTCCCACAAGGAAGGGGTCAATTCTCCAATGTTGCATTGGTGCAATGCTTGAACTTGAACTAGAGATGATGAAGCCCGCTACGGCAGCTTTGCAGTTCTTTGCAGTCCGTTGGCCGGTATTGTGATGGCCAGGCAGCAACACTTGTGATGACCAATAGGCCTTCCATGCGTTTGACAAATGTTGGAGGACGTTGAAGTCTGAATTATTCAAGAAAACCCAAGACCATTTCGGACCCGTTTAAACCACACCTTAAGGTTTGTGCTGCTTTCGATCTACGTTGCAACTGTATCCACCTCTCTTTGAATCCTTCATCCCACAACTTAATTTTCGCATGACACGCAGATTCATACGCACCGAGGACGGAGGAAAGCCCCTCAACGATGTCATCGTTTTAAGGGATCGCTCAGTAGCGGATCGTATCAAACAGGAGGACTGAAATGGGACCGGCTGAATCAAGCCAGGTGGCGGAATGTCAGGGACATGTTGAAAAGAAGATCACTGGAGTCACTGGAGGGAATGTAGAGGAATACTGAACATAGATCACCCATGACCCACCCAGATGTGGAATATAGGCAACGACAGACCATAGTTAAATAGGTTTTGACCAACTATTCAGTTGGTTTGGGCGAAGTTTGGTGAACGGACAGTTGTCAAGTTTGTGCGTGTGCTCAACGGGTGACCGTGATGGCAAATCCATTCTGCACTGTTGCGGTGGACCTATCTGGAGTGTTCGTCCATACTATATCACATATCCACTTTTTTGGCTATAATTAGGAAGTGCTTTCATTCTACCCCTATACTTCCGCTTCCTTTGTAACAAGTTGTCAGTTTCTTTCCTGCAAAAGACTATCCAGACGTTGGGGTAGTCCGACCCCTTGCCAAAAAGGTCACCCGAAAGGGTAGGACGACTCTGCTAGGAGATGTTCTTCGAGGGCTCTCCGAGTGGAGATCCAGGTGGAGGGTCAGATTCTCTTCGGAAGAAGACCAATGGATGAAGAATCAATGGTTCACCTTTGGCTCAACATGCCAGCATCAGATTGTTCATGGTTTGATTCTTCTTCGTTCTCGACGCGCAAGTGCCAAGCCACGTTCACAAAGATCCGAAGGCCCAGGTGAAGATCTACAGTTGCTGTTTACGAATGAAACACGTGCGCCGCTCACATGGCCTATGATCTGTCGGGCTGTTTGCCCCAACCGAATTTTGTAGTTGGGAGCATTGGGAGCGTTGAATAGATCTGCACGTAAGAGACGTAGGCCATATAGGGCCATAGGGATAGTTGGTGGTTTGGCCTAAGATGACCTGAATACATTTCGATATCCTTCCACCATCCTAAGGGATTCAAGAAGATCGACCACCGAGCCTGAAAGCTACCAACCCTACTTGTAGGGACACAACTGGGCACCCTAGTCCATGGTATTCCTGTGCAGTGATCATTTGGCCATGGTATTATGGTACTCCATGCGATTCTATGCGTATTTCCTCAATGTCCATTAGTATGGTGTTCATGACCATTTGCCTCCCCCGACCACCGAGCAGTGACCCAGAGTTCTGCGACGAATCAGCTGGAACAGAGTTCTGAGACGAAAGCCGCAAAAGTTCGTCATCACTTGGGTGATCCCTGAGGAGCGACAGTCTCCACCACAATGAGCTACATCACTTTTCACCAGCGGCAGGTGAAGATGACTTTGAGCTCGAGACGGGTGAGTAGCAGGAGACCGGTCTCGGGGTTTTTAGCCGGGAGGAGGACTGATTCGTGTGTCCACAAGGTGGGTGAAGTGGTTCACTTCCAAACATACAGTTTTCATATGTGTTCATTGGTTTGTTGCCCCAACTGAAGGTATTCGAATAAATTTTGCCTCCTAAGGGGCCGTTAATAGGTCGAGAGTGGGGATGAATGATACCGAACCCACATGGTTACCGAAGAATCAACCATCCTGTTGGGGAACTGTACAAGTGTTGCAGAAACATGACTGAATCATCCCTCTTCAATCTAAATATATAATATGTTGCTTTTGCTTAAATTCCGATGTCAAACGAAGTTGGAGGACCAGCATCCTTTGGCCAGGACGGGTAGCTTGAAAGCAGAGTCATAGCCTCAGTGCCAAAAAAGAGGCTTCAAAATGCTCCGAAGGAGTCTGCAAAACAGCAGGGTTTTGACGGGATGATGTGAGCAGCGAAGTCTTGTCGGCTGTTCGTTATTACCCCCCTTTTTTATTGGAGATGTAACACCATTCTGAAGACCGGGGGGGTGATATCCCAACCCTGACCTGGCAAGTCCACGTCTCTGGAAGAACGGATTCCGATTCCTGACGTCTTTCACTGTGAGGTTTTTGGGGGGGACGTCTCTTCACTGAAAGGGTCTACAGTGCTGTTATCTCCTCCAAGGCTCCCAGCAGGTCGCTTGGCTGACAGAACTGAGTACTGGGAGAAACGGAGGGGTCAGTGCTGTCTTGAGATGTCTGGAATTTGTAGATTTTAAGTCGATACAAGCAGACAAGGATGACAAGTCAAGTCTCTCAAGTGAGCTTTGAACTGAAAAACTGCACATGTTCACGACATCTTGATGTTGAACACAATTGAACTTGGGGAACATGCACAAAGTTTAGCAAGGACATAGCAAAGACGCTGCTTTTGCCGAAGGCAAGTTTCACACAGTTCACTCGAACATGTGATGCATGACTTATTGATCAAAAAGAGTCCTGTTCTAGGTGGGCGAAGTCTGCGAGAGCTGCATTGCCATCTTTGGATGTGAACCCAGAGCTGCATACTCACAGCATACTCACAGCCTTTTGACATCTCGCATCAGACGCATAAGATTCATGAAAGGTTCGCGTCACTCATGGATTGAAACGACCGGAGCACGTACTCCTGCAAGAAACCTAGGACTTGCGTTTCAACCGACATCATCCACATCCGAATAAGCACCACTAGTACTAGTATAGCTAGGATTTAGCCGCAGCATCGGAAGCACTGCCACCATGTTGTTGGGTAGTTTCCGGACACCCAGAAAAAGATCCCACAAAAAGCATTCGAAGTGAACATCTCCCGAAAAAACCGTTCTGTTTTTTCTTTTCATTGTTGAGATGTGCAGCGGGCTGTTGTAGGGCGGCACTTGTGCCACTGCCACATGACCACTGACCACTACAAGAATTGCCTCTCCAAATGTCTATATAAGTCCAACAGTCCAACGTGCGACCTTCCTGAGGCTTCCTGCAGATCCACAAGTAAGTAGTCATTTAAAAAGAGCAGTGGCAGTTGTATGAATATATATATATATATTGTCCCCACTGACCCCCAAGCAGTTTTGACAAACGACAAAGGCAAAAACGTGTGTCCCTGCGTCGTTCGAACTCTGCAGCTTGGCTCAGTGGGGTGACGTCCGGGCCAGTGTCGCTCATCATGTGGAGCGCCAGGAGACGAAGACGGCGTAGTCGTCGGTGGATCGGTGGAGACGATCTGACATGAGGGAACTGACCTGGTGCAGGAATGTGATTGGAGCGAGGCTCAGAGGCTGACTCAAGTTGACCTAAGTTGCAATGTCAAGATCCATCCACTTTCTGGGCTCTGTTCTAACATCACTAAACAAATCAGCAAAGTTCACAACATTCCTGTGAGTCAGCTTTCTCGAACCAGATGTCGTTGTGTGGCTCTGTTAGTCATTTTTCTGATGCGGGTGGAGCACACCCCAAAGTCTTGCTTGCACGGATCTTCATGCATTGCTCAGTTGACTTTGTTTTGCCCTCACCGACAAAGAGAGGCTAGTAGAGCACTGACACTGTACATAAACGATACATCAGGAGATATCAGGAGGATGTATGAGGACCAAGAGGATGGTTGACCACAATGAATGCAAGACTTGTACCTGATGTTTTTGGAATTCGGCGTAAGCCTGCCGGACGCCTGCAAACATGGACTTCAGATTTGATGCGGTTTCTTCATTTCCTCGAGTTGTGAGAAATCACCATATCTCCACCTATCATTCAGACAATAGTGGTTCTAAAGTTCTGCCAGAAGTGTCCACTGGATTGACCGCAAGGTTTAAGGTGTTTGCAATTTCACCTTCACATTTTGATTGGGTGACTTCAATGCAGACCCCCACATTGACAGGTGACAGTATTTGTCTTGGCGATGGATTGCGAAGGGTGACCCAACTCAGACGTAAAATGCACAGGTCGCAAACTCTGGGGGCGGGCTATAGGCTATGGGTTCTACTGTTCAACTTCTTATGGTTTCTACAAGAGGTTTAAAAAACGACGCAGGACTCCGCCCAGGCAGGTTGGTCAGCAGATTGTATAGGAGGATGAGGTGATGTCAGGTGGCCTTATTAAAATACAGTTGTTTCAGAGTAGATGGCACAACCCCCCAAGGTGTCCTTTAGATAGGGGTCAATATAAACCACCTTTTGGGGATTGTGCCATCTATTCTGAACCCACTGTAGAAGTTCTTTCTTTATGTTTCTTTATGTGTGCTTCTCCCCGTGGCACAACGCCGCGTGCTCGGCCAGCTTGGTAGCTCCCTTGGCCTCTTTGGACCTGCCGACCACCAGTCGTGGTGGCCCAAGGGAGGAGATGGCGGCAGTCGTTGAAATCTGAATCACCTGGTTGTGCTTAGGGTCAATCCCCTGGAAAATCTGCATTTTTATTCCGGTTCCTGAACAGCACGCCCTCAGGTCCGAGCCCATGGCACCCGAAGTCTCTTCACTCTCTTCACTCTTCACTCGGTGAAAACCACGTCCTTCAGATGTCCAAAGGCCTCACCGAACATCGCTCGCTCGTTGGATTCGCGAGATCTCGTTGGATTCGCCAGACTCAACCCCAAACATCGGGTTGATCGAAGTGCATTTACGGATCCACTCGTTCCACCGTTCCACGGCCACGGCTTGTGTGACCACGAATAGAAGTAGCAAAAGCGTGTGACAAGCAGCTGCCAAGAAGGCTGAGTTTGCTGTTTGAGCCATGTCAGTGGCCGTTCCTTCAGAGTTTGCTTCCACTTCATAAGAGTTGTTTGGATGTCACATATTGAATATGTTTTAGTGTATCATTATATCATGTTCCTGTTTCACTTGAAGCTTTGTTTTTAGCATACTCCCTTGTGGCTCAAGAATTGAATATTAAGTGGTCTTCCGTGTGAAGAAGCAACTAATGCATATCTTTGTGGACAATCATAAAGCTTTCCTATCAATTGATTGAGGTAAACCCGGACCCTGAATACTTCTCGGCTTTCAAGAGTGCTTCTCAGCGGAAATGTGAGGTCCGCAAGACTGCCTTAAAAAAAACGTTGCATACCTGCTGGGGGTGATTTAGAGGTCTGGATTGTAGGTGCTCCCGAACGTAAGGTTAGCAACGGGCCATGTGAAGTGAGACGCCTGACCCAATTTGGACAAAAGGTTTGGAATCCAGTATAGAATACATACTGATACATACAGTAGTGTATCTAATACAACATCAATGATAGCAAACTTCCGTGCTTTGTGTGGTCTATGCTAGGAAGATTGGTCGGCGCTTTGCCTGAGTTTGTTGCTGGCCAAATCCCTATACTCGATTCCGCGGTGCTGGTGCAAAATCCAATGGTGTCCTACACTGAACCCTGGACTGAAGCGGCAAGCGGCCGGCCTCTCAATCACATCATCCCAACAAAACCGAGGGCAGGAGCTGTTTCTGCCTCCGGCCTTCGCTTCCTCGCACAGTGATCGACCCTGGTGGGGATCCTTAGCGCAAGGGTCCCTTGAGCTTCAGGAACAGCTGGAACGGATCACCCAATCCACTTATCAATGGGAAAATGCATGACAATGCCCAAGAAGCCTCATCACGGGACAGTACTTGTACCAGAGGGCACAGAAGGACCAGACCGCTCGCCAGCTATTGGCAAACCTCCTGTGAACGTATTGTGGCTGGTACGACTCACATTTTGATCCACCACATCCGGCCTAGTGGTCCGACTTGGTTCCTCTTTCTGACTTAGAGTCATCCAAAGGCAGGGAACTCATGTCACGGTACCTCACGCTGCAAAAGATGTGATGTGTCATCCTGGTCATCCTACCAAAGATGAAGGCAATCATAGCAAGTCCAGTTGTCAATGATAGGAATCAGACCACCTGGCAGCTTGGCCTGCTTGACAGTGCTGGTTCTTGCCGCTCAGGCGCGGTGGCATTTCCCTGCCCCAGAGCCGTTGTCGAGATGGGAGGAGGCCGAGTGGTCCAGGTCGACAACGCGGTGGAACTGGCAAGATCTGAACAATTTGTGTAGGGCCACTAGTTGTTTGTCTCTTCAGGAGCCACACTGTACTCGTATGCACTATATATGTATTACTTATTATGTATCATATTATATATCGTGTATATATTGTATATATTTATATTCGAGCAACCGCCAAAACTTACCATGACTAATTTGATAAAGAGCGATCGTGATTTTCGGGAATTGATCAAAAACCTACAAAAGCATGGCTCAAACCTGCAAATGTGATAAGACTCCCTCTCAAAAGTGACAGTCTTGATGAATTGTCCTCTACTTGACAGTACGTTTTGGCAGATGCTCATATATAATAGTACTGTAATAATTAAGTAATTGTTGATATTTCATGTATCGTGTACTGTATATGAACACATACTCATAGTAGATCGCGGCAGGTAACTTGGGACTCAATTTGATGGATCTTCCTGCCATTTTTTCCTGTTTGGGACAAGTCAGTGACCGCTGCGACTGGGCGAAAGGTGCCGAATCTCAAGTAACAATTCACAGTTTCCTATGGATTCCCCGGAAGTTCCGCCAGTCCTACATGCAGAGCTCCTACATCTGAGATGTTTAAGAAACACCTTTTACGGCTTTTGACGGTCTTGTTTTATGGGGAGTCCTATGTGGCTTTGGAGGTGGAGGATTTCTTCCGCGGTTTGGTTTCTACACCACTGAATTTTTACACCACCAGGGAGAGTAGTAGGGACGCTACTAGGGTGGAGGCCATCGCTACTATACTGGCTATTTGCTACTACACGAAGCGACCAGAAACGACCGTCGACCGACATCTGTCAGACCGCAGGTCCCATGAGCGCACCTCGCAGACGACGGTGGGCGTCGGAGGACTTCTGCGACAGATCCAGTGGCTCCGATTGAAATTCATTGGACTGACTTGTGCCACTTGTAGGGAATGAGGGAGGATGCTACTAGTAGCTCCTTGCCTTACTACTAGTAAGAAGATGTAAGAAGAAGCTACTAGTAAGAAAGGGCATCGCTACGAACGGAGCAAGAATGCTTACTACATAGTGGCTCCTGGCATCGCTACGAACGGAGCAAGGACGCTACGAACGTAGGGTGGATCCAAAGGACTCCCTGAGCGAAACTGCCCTTATTCCCTACGCGTCGCACCAGTCAGTGGAGCGGTTGGGGATCCGAAGCGATGCGTATTTTTGGTCGGAGTACACCCAGTGTCATTCGAGTCAAATTTAGATAATTAAGGATGTTTTTTACGAAGAGTTCAAGTTTGGGGTTTTTAAGCTGTTTCCAGCTCACCAATGATGATTGGATATGTGGGACTTGTGGGAGATCCCTGTCATTATTTGCCATGTCATATGGAGGTCTTACAAAGAAAATTCGGAGGTTTTTTTTGTCTTACGTAAAATGGGGGCCCAATTCTGGTGAATGGGCCTGATTCTTCTAGGTCTCATTTCAACCCGAATCTTCGTGAATTTTGTTGTTCTATCTAATCTATGCTTTACCCCTTCCGGCGGTCGACTTAGTGTAGAGGGCAGCGGTACCACCCTCATTCTTTAACGGGTAGCGAGCTCGAGAGGCAGGCCCGTGCGCTGCGAAAAAGAATAGTGGGTCCAAGTCCAAGAATACGGGGATCCCCAAAGATTTGCATTTGGGAAGAGCTTCAAAGCCGAAAAAGTCGCCTAGGGCATTTCTATATTGTATATACAATATAGAATTAATTCTTTATCAAACTGCTATCAAAAATAGACAAGACCTTCATTGATATTATAGACTAACGACATCTAACGACTCAAGGCTTTGAAAGGTGACGTCACTGTGCCATGCAGTTTGGGAAGGCGCTTGGTACTGTAGTAGAAAGTACAGTAAAGGGTGTAATAAAAAACGCCCAATGCAAGCTGTATTTAGAGGTCTCGGACATTTTCGTATGTCCAAAACATAATATAATTGGGTTGTGTTTTTTTTTCCCATAGGTACCCGGATTATTGCGTGTTTGCTTGTTCTTCCGACTTCCGCACAGACCCCTTAACCTCCAAGCCTAGCGCAGCCAAAATCGTTGGGTGAACTAGGTGAGGGTAAATTTGAAGAACTTTGAGATGCTTGAACATGACATTTTATGCTATCAAATTCCGTTTTACTTGGTTGGAGTCCCTTCAGGTTCGGCCTTCAAGCTACTCTTAGGCTCGAAGCCCGAACGATAGTCCCAGACGTGTACGCTCGAATCTGAAGAAGGGAGAATCATGGTTTTCTTGTGGTTGGCCCATCACCCACCATGTTGGTTGGAATGGTTTAATTTCCAGCAGGAACCCTAAAACATCCCAAAACGGCTCTTGTTCTGCGCTGCTGCTGTTTGACGCAGCAGCATCAACTTGTGAGGTGCAGCAGCTTTCAACAGCCGCTGGGCGATATGGCGATATGTTAAGTTTCCCTAAAAATCTAGGAACCAAATGAATAGTGCGAGCGCTTCTTCAAGGAAGCTCCTTTAGGGCGGCAGGGGGAGCTTCCTTGAAGAAGCGTGAGCTATCCTGCGTCCACATGAAGCAGCTACTAGCGACTCCCTAGCTACTACTAGCTACCTACCTTGCTACTGCCTCTAGTGGCCTACCCGCCCCCCCGGGAGACATCAGGAGATCGGGTCAAAGGAAAGAACATTGCAGACATCAGCTTTGCTTGTTCGTCACCAATGCTCAACATGATCCCAAATTTGAACCAGATGTCAGTAAGGAATATGTCAACCAACCCTCGTCGACAGTAAACTCTCAGCTCAGTTGCTCAGAGAGGGTTTTCGGAACACCGAGACCCAAAATGGCATGGTGCAGGACTCTTTGTCCGCTCAGCCCGGCTCGGCGCATTTGATGGGTGTTTGAGGGTGTGGGTCAAAAGCACGGTACTCGTACTTGACGGGAAAGATCGGCATGTGGTCATGGTTCGCTGGCTTTGATGGTGGCTGTTCTCCGGGTGATGTGCGGGAAATCCCAATCAATCCGGTGAATGGAGGGCCTTTTGGAGCACCTTTGAAACACTGCTCCCCCAGTGTGGTCAAGTCCCAAAATAATGGACATGATTCTAAGTCTTATATATCTTTCGATTGCCCATGTTTGTATGTATAATATACAATAATTTCATATAAATTCTGTGTATATATTATAGTCACTAATAACTGAGTCATAACTATTGCTTGAGGAGGTTCCTTTTGGGGAGCAACCCAAAGAAGTGGACAATCTTTGGAGGGCCAGACTCGTCCGCCCGTTTGAGAACGGATTCTGCTGGATCCTTCCATCAAACGCCCTGAGGTATCCCATCTTGCAACAATTGGTGAAAGCCGCTCTCGCAAACGCCGGAAGGCCAAGCAGGGCCGATCTGATTCCCAGGCCGAGCGGAATTTCAGTCCAATTTGGCTGAGCAGAAAAGCAGCGGAGTGGATGGTGTTTTTACAATCCTGGTCACCAGAACGTAGCAGTTTCGACCAAATATTCATTGAAAGACAAATCAAATACAGAATTCCGGTTGTGGGCAAAGTCGTTTCCTTTTAACTACAGTTACAGTTGATTCAAGCAAAGCTTGATTTGGGATTCTACTGTTAGACAGTCATGAAAGCTGTATGTTTTGTTGCATGCAGAAACACACTCGTCCTTGAACCGTTGTTGAAGAGAACATCCACTCAACATCACTCAGCATTCCACTGTGTGCCATGCTCAGTAACGCGTCGGGTGTACGGTGTGATTCCTTTATTACACAGCTCCGGCGAGCCAGGGACTCCAGGCCAAACGCAGCGTGTTCACCGTTCCCACCGTGGTTCCCACCGTCTCGCTTCACGCGCACCGTTTCGCGCACCGTTTCGCCAGCGCTGGGTCCGAGGAACGGCCGAATGTGCGAAGGTCGCCACCAGGGAGCGAGTCTCAGTCGTGACGTCCGGCTGTTGAACTGGTGAGTCGGGGGGGTGAGGTTTTTGCTGGGGTGAGAGATCATGATAGATGCATCATGATGCATCCCTGCTTGTTCGGCCCAGAGGTTACGGATTTCTTGCGGAGGGATACTTCAAGTCAAGGTCCACAGTCGGGGCCGCCGGCACCGTTCGTCAGAGGCGTTGCCGCCCGGAAGATTGATCATCTACTTCCTGCCATTTCAAGCAGAGTCGTGATTCGTGACAAGAAAGGGGCGCAACAGGGAACAAAAAACAGGAACTGCAGGGTCTCGAGCACGGCTTTGTTAGTCCCAGGCCCCAGGTTGGTACCCCCATTTCATACATGACATCAAGGTTAGAGTTGGAGGATGTTACAGGCTTGTGGTTGTCGGCCTGTTTTGTGTTTTGTGTGGTCGTTCTGCTACCATCGCTTTCATGTCGACGATGTATGTGGCAATTCCATCCCCTTGGATCAGCGGGCCGTGGCGCGGGCGCGCAGGAGCCCGCGCGAGCCAGTGGTGGAGGCACACCGGAAGTAGACTGAGGAGTAGAGGTACCCAGTTGACTGGTTGGTTTTGAAGATTATTAATGATTATTCACTATACTGTAATTCTAGAATCACTATCACTGGGATGACCCATCAAACATACATATTCTTCTCTTCAGATTGTGTTTTACATTGGTTGAATTCATTCAAGCATTTGACCAAGTGGTGAAGGATGGTAAAGGGAAACATTTATGATACTGTAGTGGTGAAAGGGCATTGCATGAAAGAACCATTCATGTCATGTTTTCAGCAAGTTTTGGAGAGTTTCGAGGACGCTACTAAAGTTACTAGTAACGTCCTGAAGGGCATCGCGGCATCGCTCCTGGCCTTACTAGTAGCTGGCGCACGCTTTCGTCTCAAGCCTTCGTCATCCACCTCGTCACCCAATCCCAGGGTCCCAGGCTTTCCAAGCGGACAAAAAGCGGGGACCCCACGGTCGGGTCGGGTCCATGAGGTCGGTGCAGTAATCCATCTGACTTCACCGATGTTTGCAGAATTGGAGGGGTTTAGCCAACCAATTTGAACCCTTTTTGTTGGAAAAAAAAACATATAGCGAACCATTCGGCTGTTAGGTGGATACCTTTTTGTGGATCAACAAACATTGACATGTTTCCCCACTCAAATCCAGCAGGTGGACCGTCGGAATCGACCTAAGTCAGGCGTGATCGACCTTGCCGACGTCGAACGATTCCAGGTGGTCCAGGAGTGCCATCCTCCCAGTTCGGCACAGAACTCGGCGTGGGAGGCTCAATCGTTTGGGCTCTCGTGGAGCGGAGTGGACGGTACCAGTCTTTTGGATTGATGCTCACAGTGTCAAGAGTATCAACTCCATAGTTCAGGCATGTTCAGGCAACGTATCTCGACAGGAGGTCCCAAAAGAAGTTCATTCCAGAGTTAATTCCTTTCGAGTGAGGCATTGATCTCAGCCCCCGAAAAAGACTTCAATCCAGAGTCAATTCCCAGCAGCAGTGTACAGGACCAGGATACAGAAAAGATTGAGCTCAAGAGTCAATCCCTTCTTATTTCCAACTCTTGATTTTACTCCCATTCTCGGTCAGGTACCTGGGTTTAGTTTGCAAACCGTTGCTGAGATGCAGGAAGCAGTCCTGCTTCCGATCCCTGACCTGATTGAAGAACATCGGCCTTCAAACAGGAAAACATGTATTTGCAGGTATGACACATGAACAATACTGCATAGAGTCTTGCCAGTTCCCATCTCGTAAGAACATCATAAATCCAGAATGATCTAGCGATCTCACATGTTCCACCCGAATCGTTTGCCTATTGCACCTCTTGGAATTCGAAGGTAGCAAAGCTACCATGGCAGCAGCGAAGGATAGCCACAAGGAATCATTGTTGATCAAGGTCGAATACTGCCAGGACAGGACAATAGGGATTGTGGGTCATGGCACCAGAGGACCCTGGTTGACCGTCAAAAACAGACGATCACAGAATAGACTACTCTGGAGATCTTTGGAGGTCAACCGGGCTCCAAGGTTTTGACCCACAGCCTTTTCCCGAAGAAAGTACATGTCTCCCGGTCGTTACCAGGGCCCAATCGTCCACGTGAGTTCAGAGCTCCACGTGTTAAGTTGAATCCTTATGTTAGGTTGTTAGGTATAAAGCTTTATTCAGTGCAGGCGGAGAAAAGAACAGTGCAAATGCATGCAATTGTTTGGTTTTGACATGTTTTGACCAATCAGGTCATGAACTCCGGAGTCCATTCCACTGCCAGTCCGATCATTTCCACAAATCGGGTGACTCTGGTGTTGACCGAGTTGGTCGACCTGACTGAAAAACCCAGTGCGTGTTACTTCCACCGAGTTTGTCAACCAGGTTGTTCAGACCGTCCGTCCAATCCACCGAGATATATATATATATAGTTGTAAGTCAAAACGAATGTGTCTACACACTGTATACATACTATATGTAATAACTGTATTAGATTGTATTAGTATAAAATAGTAAAATAGTATATATATATATCTATAAAATATATATTAATATGATTTTGTAACTATGTATGTATATATGGTATCCCCCTCGGTACCTACCTTTTCTATGAAAGAATCGTGCTTTACAGTGCTTTGTGCTGATGTTCCTGGAAATTTTAGGACTTTCCTGGAGCCAAGAACCAGATGATTGCACAGGAAGTCTTGGGGAAAATCTTGGTTCTTGGGGAAAATCTTGGAGAACGTCTTGGGGATTTCGGGCGTTTTCTGGCAACAGCTTCTCCACAATCTTGGTTCTTGGTTCCAGGAAAATCCTAGGATGTCCTAGTACTTTACTACTTCACTCGCCTCCCATCGTGTCTACAGAGGATATTAACAAGAGAAGGTGGTGAGGAGGCATTGTAGAGTCTAAGGAGGCAAATGACCACAGCAGGTTTAGGAGTCAGGTATCAAGGGAAAACGTTTAACAATACGGTACAGCCGGTGCATCAATTTCTTAGAAAGAGTTTGGCAAGGGCGTTCTAGAAGACAACGGAAAAAGACCACACTAAAGACCACATATTGGAATGACAGGGTGAACAACTCTGCCTAGATGAGCACTACGAACAGCATAGATTGCTTTATATGCTGAAAAAAGTAATGTAGCAAATAAGGAAAAGGTAGAAGACCGATTGGGTTTGAGAAATGCCTATTGGAGCCCTTCAACATTATACAAAACGGGTAAGACTCTTTATATTCCAAGCACTGGTGGCAAGGATGGAAGTTTGGAAAGAGATGTATATAGTATATTTGATTTGTTGCTTATTCGAAATGCAAAACATACTGATTGCCCGGCATAGACCCCAGATAGCGGGTGTATAGGGAAAGAGCTCATCGTGCTTGAGGGAAAACCATCCCAATGTCTAATAGCTTTCGTTGCCAATGACCGGTGCCAAGGGCATTGTTCACCTTGCCACGGATGACGTTTGTCAGGGCAGGGACGATATCCACCCCTATGGTGCTGACACATTGATGCATGTATGCATCGTTTCTCTGTGTGGTGACATGGTGTCGTGCCAAAGGGATGACATCATGTCATGCCAGGGACCAGCACCAGCACCAGCACGCCCACACAAAACGTCGATCCAGCAGCAGCAGCAGCAGCACCCGCACGCCCCAAGAAAACGCCGATCCAGCGCCAGCCCCCGCACCAGCACCCACACCAGCACCCGCACCAGCACGCCCAAGATCCAGCACCAGCACCTGCACCAGCACGCCCCGAGCAAACGCCGATCCACCACCAGCACCCGCGCCAGCAACCAGTACCCGCACCAGCACCACCACCTGCACCAGCACGCCCAGGCAAAGCACCGATCCAGCACCAGCACCAGCACGGTCAAAACGAAACGCCGATCCAGAGCCACACCATTGAGAAGCAAGAGCCCCTATAGCTTGCAGCTATCTGCGGAAAAAACGTCATGATGTAATGGAAGATTCAAAAAAAGTCACTGAAATAACCAGATTGGTTTAATCATTGGGGTCAGTAGTTGTCAAAAACAACAAACAATGAAGAACAACCTACAGTAACAATTTTGCTACAGCCACATACGGGACAAGCAAGACCCAAGAAGGCTAGATTTCATAAACCAAAAGAATATTGTTTCTGCATTGGATGGCTACGCTGAAAGTCAAGATGTTGGTGGATGGAACCCATTAGTTGCACACACATATAAGCCAAATTGATGGTCAGGAGTCAGGAGCCAGGGATTGTATAATATAAGACCTGTGCTTTACAACAAAGTTGCGTACAAAAAACATATTCATTTCACTAACCAGAACAAATGGTAGTCATGACAAGCTAGAAAAAACTATACTGTAAATAAGTCATCAAGTGGTTATGATGGGATAAAGGAGCTAATTAATAGAGCAACAAAATAATCACATAACAAATGTTCATAAAACCCTGAATAAACAGTCTAAAACTAGTGTTCAATCGAACTCACAGTCAAAAGACAATAGAAATAGAAAGGGATAGTATAGTAGCAAAAACAAAACACACAGTGGTAAAGATTTTAAACGTTGGGTTGCATGAAACAAGTCAATATGTAACAAACAGGGGATTTGTCACTTGTGTGCAACCCAAATGCGGGAAACACATATCAGGTGAAGACAACACTTATATATATATATATAAGAAGTGTAATACTGCCTGCAACATTTCGAAACACAAATGGAGACATAACACGTTTTTGCGTCCATTAGAAGGTTTAAATGCATTCATGCAGACATACAGTCCAACTGCAGGTGGTCAGCTGAATCAGGATATTGTTAAGTACGGCCGTCACTGTGATTTGTATGAGTGCTTCAAACCTGGAGGTGTAAGAAACATTGATGGCATTGAAAGTTCAGTTAACCCCCGTTGGGATGCTGATTATCATGCTTATGCTAATGGTTTAGGCTCAGGTCTATTGTTACAGGCTACCACTGATGGTACTACTTCTACTACAGGTGTGGTGACCGTATCACCACAGGTGATAGGAATGAATGGGCAGAGTAGACAAGAATTACACAAGACACTTACCAACTCATCTGTTGGGGTTCAGCTTATACCTGAGCATTTGCAAAGAGGTAGGTATTGATGGGGGCTAGCATATATTTATTAAAAATATAGTAATATATATGTATAACTTGAGAGGAGGGAGACACGAAAGGTCGGACAGCGGGAAGAGAAGAGAACGTGAGAGGCAGGAACAAAAACGCAATGTTCGACATGGTGATTTATCCCCTCGGAGGCGACCTTCCGTAAATATAATTTCATATGCACTCTAAATGTTCAAACATATGCTCTCGAAATGTTCACAAAGATTCTTAGGAAAACAAACTTGCCCCATGGCTCAGATCATCGGTGAGCATTAAATCGGAGCGTCACAGGATTTAAACTATCCTGAAACCATAAGAGGCTCACGAAGACGTTCCCCACGAGAGAATTGACGTGCTTCACAAAACAAACTCTAGGTATGTATCCCCTCGGGGAACACCTTTCGTGATTAGAATTTCATATGCACTCTTTCTGAATGTTCAAGAGGGTTTCAACTATCCTGAAATCATGAGAGGCTCACGAAGACGTTCTTCAGGAGAGAATTGAATTTAGAGGGGGGGGGGG
>CAXAMN010023784.1:585820-728877 GCA_963970005.1 Durusdinium trenchii
ATATATATATATATGTTTTTTTTGTATTGTATTATTTTTTATACAAACTATATATAGATATTATATACACACTTATACACACTTGTTCGCAGGACTCAATCACTCTGGACATACAACATCATCCGACCCTAAAAAGATAGCGCATCTAACGGGATAGGAACCCAACCAGACCGACGACGGTGCGTTCCCGAGGCGATCGGAGAAGTCCTTGGACTCCCTCTCGACGGTCACCGGGCCCAATCGCACGAGCGGTTCGGTACAAAGGCGCGGAGGCTTTGGAGGTACTTTCTCGCTATAGGGGTGTTTGCAACAGAACCCGGGTTCCACTTTCAATTGGTATTGAAAGGAGATGCGAGATGCTTTGCAGGATCGAAGGATGATTTGGTAATCCACTCAGCACTTGTGTTGCATGGATTCGATTTCTATTTGTCATTACTTGCCTACCTGCCAACACCAGTGCTCAGTACAACCTCTTTGGCTGGAAACTCAGAAGATCAGGGAGTGGAATGTGAGGACGCACCATAGATTCGCTTCAATGTCCTTCAAACATGGACCCTGGTTTTCAGAGCCTGATATGGACTGATTCTTTAGTTCAACTAGTATTCAACTGGTTCAGATTTTGCAATTACAGTCATTGGTGCTGCAGGTCAATTCAGAAGTGAACTAGTCAAGGGGTGCTTTGAGTGATAGGGTGGCTTTAGCGTCGGCACCCCTATCGAAATCTGCAGTAAGTGAACATATCCTCAACATGTGTGTAGTGTTCTTCAGTGTTTCTACAATGTAAATTGATATTATGTTATGGGCTTTGTGGCATTCTAGATTCAAGGTGCTTCAATCCAATGGGACACGCAGGACATCCCATATCGTCGGACTAGGAGGTCATGGAGTCTTCTAGGCCCAATGTGGGTGTTGAAGACCAGCTTACTACTAGCGTTCTTGTTCATAATAGTAAGGCCAGGAGCCCCCCAGCAGGGTTTGTGCTACTACTGGAAGATGCCGCCTTCTAAGTCCCACAGGTTGAAGGGGCTGCACAAGAGTTAGGCAGCACAACGGCACAACGGCACTTAGGTCCTCCCGTGGTGTTCTTTTTCGTCCGAAAAGATGATGTGAATGTTCCAAGGTTCAGTCCTTTGAGATCCCTGACGAAGGATCAGAAGAGGAGCAAGAGAGGACGGATTTTTGACGCCAATACTGGTGTGGAATTTGGTGAAGGCTGCAGCTTTTGGTGCACTATTGACACCATTGTGTTGTTTTCATGTGCGATTTGCCCAAGCAGTTGGTGCCTTCTTTTCCTTGTTTGGACCTCCGCGGTGTGGTTCAAGAGAAGATCGCCAAAGTGAACAAGCGATCGTCTCATGCAGTGCTTTCCATCAGAGGGTTGCCCAGAGTCAAGATTGATAAATTTTCCAATTAATTGTTTATTTGGCTTGCTCGGATGGATGCAATTACAAATCACGTCACATGTTGGCTGTAACTTTAGACAAACATTTGCAGGCCGCCACAATGTTGTATTATCCGCATCAGTTCTTTGAATTTTCAATTATATAATCAACAGATGACAGAAGCTCATGAAATTGTCAAGTCAAGTCGTTTGCTGCACATTGTCATGAGTTGTTGAAGGTACAAACCCATCAGGGAACGCCATCCACACTTTCGGTCCGGGCCATGGCGGAAGCCTCAGGGAAAGACCCTGGCAGGTATGCACATGGGAAGCCGTAGGAACCGATACAATGGGATTAGGATGAATGTGATGTTGATTTGTTCTGCTCTATGCTTGGGGCCTTTTTTTTGCTAGCTGCTAGCTCTCCACAAAAAGAGCTTCCTCAAAAAAAAAATATATATAGTTTGACGATGATCGGTGCCGGTTCTTATTCCAGCCCCAGAAATACCTAAGACTTCAGTGTCGGCCGAGGGTATCAGATGTTGATTTCAATGAAGAGATCGCCTGGCTCACATCCCAAGTGGTAAGATGGGGGTGTGCCAAAGTTGCAATTGACGTTTGAATGGATTTGAGTCAGGAGTTATACTGTATATAGGTCCTATGCACAGAAAACACCCACCGCACGGTCGGCCCATGCACCGCCGTTTGCGTCCTTCAGCTTGACGGCGTCGCCGTGACGCCGTCGCAGAGGTGACGATCCGCCGAGAGAACATGGCAAGTCGAGGCGCAGCCTACTACCTCTACCTATTGTCGCAGAGGTTACTGCTGTACATGTTCTGATAATTATGACTCAAGAATCCGTGTTTGAGTTCCTTTTCTTCCTGTTCTCAAGTGGCCCTTGTGGGTATGTCCATGAGGCTGTTTGGAAGTTCTGGGAAGGAGCTGCAAAAGGTGTCGCTTGTTGGGATTGCATCCCCAGCTGCTACTCATGGAGGGAAGTTGATGTGCTTGGTTGATCACAGCAGCTACCTTTGAGAAGACTCCATAGACCACATTGAGACCTATTTGCTTGAAGAAGCCTTTTGGTAGAACTGATTTTGCTTATATAGAAATCCTTTGAAGCTTTCATACATAATTTGGGTTTAGCATGTTTTCCTGTAGACCGATATGCTTTAAGAGGCCGTTTGGTAGACTAAAACTTGCTTTTTTAAGTACCTTTCATAAAGCCCGGCATTCTGGTAAAAGCCACGCGTCGAAGCCACGAAGCCGCGAGACGGCCACGCCAAGAGATTAAGATGTTTTCCATTACGTTTAAGAAATCTTCCGAAAGCCATCTTGTAAACCAACTCCTAAGCCAAAAATGATCCATGAAAGGATTTATGAAAACAATTAAATCTTTTGGTGATTAACTCGTCAGCCTGAAAATAGGAGCAAACAGAGAGAATCCAATTTGGAGCCTCCAAGTCTAAAGTCCCATGTCGCGGTTGATGACGCGGTCCCTTCGCAGGTGAAGAACTGAAATTGTTTTTAAATGTTTTTAAGGGACGCAGACAGTCTTACTGACTGGGACGACTCTGGAGAGATACATGTTCTGTAGAAATTGAAGAGGTACAAAAGATTACAAAAGTGCTGTGACACACCTTGACATTCATTTGAACCTGCCAAATTTTGGTTTGGAAACGGGCTATCTCTTGTGCACCATGCCCTAAGCTGTCCAAGAAGGCACATGCTGTTCAGGTGCAGTGCTCGGAGTTCTTCTTGTAGGACTGATCACTTTTGGGGCAGGGAGCTGCTCGCTCCACTTCATCGGTTTCAAGCCGAGGGTGCCGCCCCTTCACCATGCACTTCGGGATGGCAGCCTGTCAGTCAGCCTGTCAGTTTCAATTGAACTGATGCATGGTGCATGTAAAATCGTCCCTCAATAGGTGGCGGCAAAAGTGATTAAACCTTTTGGTGTGGCGTCTTTTGTCTCATGACATGGACAAACCCATCAGCCCATCGTCATGTTGATGGTGGGAAACTCCAGGCTCCACAGATTTTGTTGGACCGAAAATCAAAAGGCACGTGTTTCCTTCAGGACTCAGCCACACATGCCTCCTGTTCGTTGGAGGCTCGCTGGCTACACAAATTTGGGCAAACGTGCTGTTTCTGATGTCCAGTAGTATATTTCTTCACAGACCGTGGTTGACTGATAGTTCCCGTTAATATAGGTGAGTGAGAGCAAGGCAGAACCTCATGGACCGTATTGTCCCGCTGTAAACAAAGGGATCCTTGAGTCTTTGAGGAGATTCATGTTGGCTGCGGTGGTTAGTTGCCAGGTTTCCTTGTTCCAAACCGCTCCTTGAAACCTGTTCATTTCAGTAGTGGAGACCTATTTCGTGAGCCCTTGGAGGGTTTTGACCCTCCGCCATGTTCAGCAGAAACCACGAAGATGAGTTCCAAGGCCTCGGTGTTTGGACATCTGGAATCTGGATTAATTAAGTAATTATATTGGAACGGCCCTGGAATGACATCGGAACTTCAACCTCAAGAGGCCCTGGAAGTTCATCCGCCTTTTTTTTGTCTTATCGACTGATATGCGCTCAAAACGACTGATCATTGGGGTGGATGGTACCCGATGTCGCGAACCCATACCTTCGTGGCGTATCCCGGGGCCGTGCGGAAAAGTACCGAAACCTCTAGCTCCAGCCGCGCACGAGTGAGGCTACATGAGAAGTGAGAGCCGCTTGATGAGGCACGACAGTGGGCTTCTTGCTTCCAGAATCTCTGGCGTTTTCACTTGACTTTGGAGATCTTGAAGATGAACCATTCTCAACCAGCTATCGCAGATTTGACTTTCTCTGTGGAATCTCCACAGATGGAGCGAACGACGTAGACAACGGCTTCCGATTGGTTGACCACCCCCAGAGACTGACACTTGGAACCAAAGCGGTCAACGGTGGGGGAGGCGACCCATATTGCTGCAGAGTGAGTTTATAATGAATCTGCCTGATGTTTTGGTCTTTGACTGCCATGCGTTTCCACGATGTTGACATATCAAACATTAATTGTGATGCCATATGTTCGATCCCAGATCCCTCCAGGAAAATTCCCGGAACTCCGTTTCTGCACACACCGGACGAACCCACGTCGTCGTGTCGTCAAAGACACAGCCTGCGCACAGAGACAAACCAGAAAACCTCAAGATGTTCATTCTCCAAAACCATCATGATGATTTCACGGCCCCAGTTAGATGACATCCTACAATACCCTACAGGATGCGCATGGCTTTTTTCTAACTAGCTTTTGGATGCCTGGGTTGGGAAAAACAGAACATACGGAACGACCTGTGCAACCTGTGCGCTGCGAATTCTGTCTCAGGGCACGGTCAGCTGGGCGACGGCAGCTTTCAGAGTGATATCAAACAGTGTGGGTCGCCCATAGGTTTTGGCGATGAACATTTGATGCAACCCATACACAGGCATATACGGTCCATATCACGTCATTATAGAGCTCAATAGGTCTCCTTGAAAGACTATAAGATCAAAGACTAAAATCTGTCAGGTTACCCAGGTTGGCAAGATCCCAAACCTGGGCATGTTGGCTCCGCCTTCGCAGGAAAGCCGAGCAGCATGAAGTGAATCGAGAGGAGACGCCTGTCGGTTTGATAACAAATTTCAATAGAACAAGCATTGCCGCCGCTGGGCCTCCAGTCCCTGAATCTTCAAGGGCTAGCAAAAGGCAACCTCCAGATTAATCCCGAGTACTTATTTATAAATCCTCCCCAATTAAAAAAAAAACGCCACGTCCGAAACTCGGTTTGTATTTTTATATATTGCCGCCCTTAGCCCTTTCAAACCGCTACTAAACTACCAACATGGTCGATTTTGGGGGTAGTATTTTTTATTAGGTTCCAAAAACAACCGTAACTGCCCACCCCTGTCCGCCCTGTGTATCCACCATGACACGCCGCATTTACACCAGCAGGTTTTCCTTCCCCCAATGGCACGGACTCACACAAACGCACTTGCCACCGAGGTCGCGCAAAACCGCATGGCACAGCGACATCACCTTTGGAAAGCTTTAGTTGTTAGTCTAATGAAGAATCAGTATTCTAATAAAGTTTTTTGTAGGGGAGAAGGAAGACTCAAGACCCTTCGATCTGGAGGTTTTTTGATTTTTTGATACGAGCTTAATAAAGGATGTTATATAAGATTTGTTTGGGTGACTTTTTTTTTGAAGCTCTTCCCAGGTGACCCTATTTTGGACCCACCGATTTCAGGGACCCCCTATTATATAAATGCGACCGAGTTTCTCTTAATAATAGGGGGGGGCGTGTTTTTTAAAAGGGTGGACAGGATTAGTTTAGAGGCCGCACTTTTGGAAAGCAGGATTGTGTCTTGCAGAAATGCTCCACAACCCACTGGCAACAGGTCACATCAAGTAAAAATCGAGGCCTGGGGCTTTGGGGGGTCTCTTAGTTTTAAGACCAGATCGCCTGAATAAGCCAGTCATCGCGTGTTGCTGTGTTGCCAATTCAAAGCTGCCGAGATGAGACCGAGACCCCAGAAGGGCAGGGCATCGAACGTTGCCATGTTTTGTGCAGGACATCGATGTTTGGGATCAGACCAGTGAAGAGTTGTCCTTGGACATGCGAGAATTGCTCATCACTGTGGCTTGGCAGACGGATGTTGGAAAGAATTGCCCAAAAAACAATTCCGCGTATGGTCGATGGTGTTGGGCGATTTTGATGTCATGGCTCACTCACTCTTCAATTCTTCTGCTCCCAAGGACGCCAACGTATACTTCGTTGGTCCAGACATGGACACTTACAGAGATGATATCAAATTGGTGGCCGAATCTTGCTCTTCAGAGGGTGGCTTTGTTGGGCATGGTTGGTCCCGTGAAAAACATAACCCACTGACTGTCCAAGAGGTTCCCCTGACTGTAAGCCCTTTTGACGCTGTGAAAATACTCATGCCTTTGCAACTTAACCTCAGGCTAGCATAAAGTAAGATAACTACGGTCGTGCCTGTCGTGCCACCCTGACATGAAGGCTATATAGCATGCAATTCCTGACCAGCCAGGCCACAGCCCACAGCCTTCACCATTGTAGACATCAAAACCCTGAGCAGGGACCCTATAGCTACCCCTTGTTTTTTCGATGCGAGGATGCATATTGCTTGGGGAACACCAGGGTCTCAGACGGCCTGCAGACGACCGGGTCCCTTTGTGGTTTAAATGGATCTATGATGTTTGGACAAGATGTCGGCATGTGGATCATTTCTGGGACACCAGAAGCTGGCAAACTCATCAAGAACATGCAATGGCCTAAAATGGTTGGGTTCTCCAAGAATTCTTGAAGTGCACAGATATCATATCATTCATTTTGGCACTGAAGGCAAACTCATACAGCATGTCAACTCACGTGCTTAGGGTAATGGTGACATATGGATTATGGACAGTGTCAATTGCAAAACCATTCAAGCCCCTTCATGCGGGTTGTGTAGACATTCAGACCAAGGACAGCAGGTGGGTAGTTTCCATTAGTTTCCCGTGTTCGGACATTTTGGCAGACATTAGCCAAACAATGCTAAGCAGAAATAGTATCAACGGATATCAACAGCAGTATCCCAAATTGTTGGAATGTTTTCGGAATGCTTCCAAGAAAAGGCGTTGGATAAGGAAAAACAGCCTGATTTTGCGAAGGAAGCATGTAGAGAACGTTCCCTGCGAAGGACAGGCTCAACTACACCTTTCTGGACTTCGAGTTCAAGGACATGCCATCAGCAGCCCGTTTGGTGTGGCGCCCAGTGGAAGTCGTCCACGAAACTGCCAAGACCGAGTCTGCCACGAAATCGAACTCCGAACTTCGAGGACTTGAGGACTTGTGAGAATTCCCAGGGGCAGACTCTGCAGTGCCACCGATTTTAGAACTCCAATAGTGTGCTTGATGCAATGACCCCTGCAGAGAATTGCGCAATGACGCCAGCCTTACGATTGCTTACCCAGCTTCCATCCCCTTCCTCGAACATTTGAACAGACAACAGGGGCCCACATGTTTATACTTCCAAAAGCAACTCACGAGATCCAAAAGGCCCCTTTCCTTCGACCAAAGATCCTGGCGGATGACTCCGGCTCCAAATAAATTTCTTTGCGGGGTGACTCCAGACTTCAATGGCCTCCTGTCTCTCCAGACGGGTGTTTTGGAGAAGATCATTGTGGTTCCTCCGCTGAACAGAGACTTGGCATGCCTTGGCAAATTGGTTGGGTACACATGTAGAGATAGAAATGAAGACGAGACGATATGAGACCGTGTGTTTGTTGTTCTCTCTAAGGCACATACCTTGACCCTCAAAGTACCTCGTTTTATGGGTTCATGGAGAGTCCAGGTACTGGCACCCTGTGAGCCAGTGTTTGGGGTTGCTTAGCATGGGTCAGCTGTACATTACACCAAGGTCGAACAACCTCCTGACTCCTGTGGACCAATGTTTAAAATGCAAACAAAGTAAGAGCTTGAAAGAAAATAATTCTATATTTGGACATGTTGGTCACCCAGACCCACCTCAAGTGATCCTTCATTTGGAAAGCTTTGGAGATGCTGGTCAATTCTTGAGGGAGGTGGGGAGGGCAGGGGCAAATGCGGGGAGGGCTGTGGACACCGAAGTTAAACCGATTGCTGGAGTTCCATTGCATGATATTCTCCAGAGTTCTTTAGTCTCTTGTACCATACCAAGTTGTTGCATTCACCAAGACCAGGAATCTGTAGCATGTAGCATGAAGGAATTCGATGACTTGAAGAATACAAGGTGGAAGATGATTTACCCTCCCAACAAACATGGCTGTGAACCCCCCTTTGTAGAATGCTTTTCCAAGGTCCAGGCCATCCACTTCCATGATTGTTGGAGGGAGAGTACAAGCAAGGAAGACACACATGGCATGAAATCAAACTCTGTGTTGAGTTGTTGGGATTTTGAGCGACATCGAGCTAAGCGGATTCGCCCAAGAGAACTAGAAAACCAAAATACACAAATAGAAAAGCACTGCACAGTAGGAATATGATGGAATATGCGTGCTGTATGTTCTTGATTGTTCTTGTAAACCAGTCACCAGAATTGGAAGATGAACCCTGATCCCTTTTTGAGGTGGTGTGGACAGTGGAACGATTTTGCTGACATGGCCGAGCGGGACTTTAGTCTTAGACCGCCCGGGTAGAGTAGACTAGAGAAGGGGCAACAGAAGGAAAGGTACCGACACAGCCTCGAGTCACTAGTTGTTATTGATGCACCAGTCTGGTGCCCCCAAGATCCATCGTTAACGTGTAATGCCTTTGGCGACCTCCGAACCATCCTATGACCGCGTCCTGGAATGTTCGTCTCAACGACCACCACCGCCCATCAGCGAACAAACGGCCAAGCCTGCGCTGGCGCCCAATGGGCGCTAGCGCTGCCAAGGCGTGACTCGCTTCCCTTGGAAAGTGGCCACCACGGGGTTGGTCGCCGCTGGTCTCAAGCGCCGGTTGGTTTGGTGCGTGTCTTTGCTGCCGGAAGAATTCAGAAAGTGCTTAAGGTGTATGATTGAATCCGCGGTTTTTGGTTCTGTTTTCTGAGGAGTTGTGCAGTGCCCCTGTCCATGTGCAAGATTATGCAAGTCTTTCATAGTCTTTCCACATTGTAAATTGATATAAATCGGAACTTCATGTGTCCTATTGACAGTCGAACACCCATCAATTCAAAGATAGTTAAAGTACCAAGAAGATCTTTTTTTTGCATGCAGCAGAACCCCAAGTTTGTGGAGATGCTCATCAAACAGGCCTGCCACCATTTCATTAGTCAACTGCTACTGTAGTAGGGCGCATAAACGTTGTCATTAGACCTGGGAACCTGTTGTATAGTTCTTTAGTTGCTACTATAGTGAGTCTACTTTCCAGGTGCCGTAGGCAGTGACTCGTCTAGATGCTGCAAGAAAATAGACTCCTGGATGAATCATAGAATCATAGATCCATTAAAAAATTGTGTTTTCATTTCACACCTCTCCAACAGGTTCAAAGCAATGATGGACGTGCCGGTGTGTTGGCGGCGGTGACCATCTCGCGGGTCCGTCCCACAGCGCCGGGTTCCGTCAGGTTTGGATCGATCCCGATGGTTGGAAGCGCTGGGATGTGGTGCAACGGGACAAGGCGACGGCATCGGAGAGGGCGAGGAGAGGAGAGGAGAGAGAGGGAGAGAGAGAGAGAGAGCAAGCAAGCTGGGCAAGCACCCTATTCTTAGTTTTTAGATCAAAATGACATGGGTAGAAGAAGTCTTGCATGTTTTGCTGAGGATAGAAAGACCATGGTGCCAGTGTTGTCTAGTTCTTAGACGTTCGTCCGATGCGATCGATGTGAGCGCAGTGGCACTGTGCGTCTTTTGTCAGCATGTGCTCTCAGAGCACCTCGAAAGAGCTGTCGCATCCACAAGAACTATTAAAAAACTAGATGTAACTTATATATTATAAGTTATATAAATACCTGTATTAATTTTACAAATGTTGACACATTGTCTTGCTTACCTATCTCTTCGCAGTACTGTGTGGCTGCATCCTTGAGGCTTTGTTTGTGTAGTGTGCCGCCACGCTTCCCTTTTCTGAGGGTTTGTTTTTGGAACAACCACGTTTCTCTTTAATGTCTCGTCAACAATTCTGTTCTTGCTAGCCTATCCCGGCATCACCCCATTGAAACCTCCAGTGGCCCCAGGATCTGCCTGGTAAACGTTTCAGTCCTCAACGGCTCATAGGATCAGTTCTAATCTGTGCGATTCAGTGGTTCATTCCAAGAACTTGACAAGCAAAAGGAGGATGCTTCCAGTCTTCCCAAGCCAACAGTGCATGACAAATTGCATGTTTGCATTGTTCATTCAGGACTGTACAACCAAATTATGTCTTTGTTGAACACCTGTGCATGATGACGGCACCTTTCGGTTAAAAAGTGTTCATCCAAGTGTGGCTCAAACAGACTGTGGAATGCCATTTCTTCAACATCCGCGTGCTCATTTGCGATTTGGCAGGTGAGAAAGAAGAAGTTCCCCAAGAAGAAGTCCATTTTTGGTCCTGATCAGTCTCAGACTCGGTCAGGTGCATTTCGTAGTCCATTTTGCTTGACGCAAAAGTCAGCTGTGTCAAACAGTTGTTGTTGGTTTTTGTTGTCCCCTGGCCAGTGCTACCAAGTGTTTCTCCAAATGTTCAAAAGAACGATACCGGTGAAACGATGGTGAACTTGGGAGCTGCGTCTCTCTTGAAGATTCAGATAGTTTTGACCTGTTTTGAGAAGCATTCAGCCTGTCAGAAGGATTCTTGAACATGCTAAGGCCAACCGACTTTACCCTTTTCACACCGAAGAATTTGGAGCTCCTTGGCCAACAAGAGGACGCCACGGAGCATGAAGAATGCTACAGTATAGCTGTCTTTTTAGATTTGTCACTGGTGTTCCACTTGGTGATCTCTGCAATGTTGCACGGACTGGTTCGTCATTTGTAGGGAATGAGGAACTGAAGCCAAAGGAATCTCTATTGGTCGATCCCTCATTTCTTTTTCAAGCCTGTGCAGGATGACAGATACCATTGATATCCGTTGATAAGTCGGCGAAGCCCGGCTGAAGCCCCCCTTCGACCGAAGACCTTAGGTTAAGCCTTCGGCAAAGCCCCCTCAAGCCCCCCCCTTAAGCCCTCCAAGCTCCCCCTTAAGCACCCCCTTCGTCCTAGGACCTTAAGCCTTGGACTCGACACACGGGTCGTTGAATTCTTGGAGTCTCAGTTCTGGCAAAGCTGAAAATCGATTCAGATCCAAATCTTGGACAAAACTCGGGCGTTTTCGCGTCGGGCCAAATGGGCAACACTCGGCTTCCTCAAGCATCCGGAAGCACATCTTGGAGAACCTGTTACCATCAGACCTCTTGACCGTAACTGCTGTGGTCGATGAACGAGACGCAGAGTAACCGACCAGAGTGTTGTCATTATGAGAGTCTATATTTG
This sequence comes from Durusdinium trenchii, assembly GCA_963970005.1. Taxonomy (NCBI): domain Eukaryota; class Dinophyceae; order Suessiales; family Symbiodiniaceae; genus Durusdinium; species Durusdinium trenchii. The sequence continues at coordinate 597,188 of CAXAMN010023784.1, forward strand.
TTGATTCCAAAGGAGACCCAACCGGAACCTCCAGGACCTGCAAACAGGACCATAGGAGACTGCAGGATGAGGTCACTTGCTTCGTCCCTGAACAGACAGAAACTCCAGAGAGGTCACTGACAGAAGGTCCTGGCTGATTCACCTCTACCTAACTCTCCAGATTCGTGTCAAAATCCCTTGAACAAAAACACTTTGCCCCCAAGTCCGGCCTTCGTCGCAAATTCAGCGGCTCAGTGCGGGCGATCCTATTGACATGTGGCAAGAGGCAGATGTTCATGCAGCTGGGAATTGATGTGCTGGGATTGGCAGAGGAGGATGTTGCACTTGATCCGTACTGCTTGGTCCGTGCTTGTTATACTTGTTATATCTTGTTATAGCGGACCCCGTAGAATCGATATGATATGATATGATTAGGCCCTTTCAAGGTTTCTACCGTTGACAGGTATGGGCAGGCACATCATAGACCCTCCCGTGCTCGCGAGCTTCGGAGCATCGGAAAAATACTTCTTTGTGGGGAGCCGTGGAGTGTATGTGGGCCTTTGTTCTATGCAGAAAAGACGGTTGCAAGAGAGGGTCTCAAGTTAAAGTACTCCAAAGGCTTCAAAGGAAGGCAAAGCAAGATGCCATGCAAATCATCCTTCGTGCTAGAGGGTGGATGACGGCTTGATGTGATATACCTGTAACACCAAGAACTAAAGACTGTGATGAACTTGGACAGTTAGGGAGTGATTAGCTTACAAGCAGTAACAGTATGTAACAGTAGTTTCGCGCGCTTGTGCGGAGGGAGCGGCGGCTCGGGAGCGGGGCCGCTGCTTAGGGACTTCCTGGAAGAGGTCCACATGGAACCTGAAAACCACTGGGTTGGTAGAGGAAAATATATAGTCTAAGTTTAATTTAATTGTATTTTAATTCTAATAGCTTTTTGCTACTACTAGTAAGGCACCTGTTACTACTAGCGTGGCACTTGTTACTACTAGTTCTAAATATTCCAAAGAACCATTTTCAGGTTACATGGTCATCTTCCCGGGTGTAGTATGGACATCTTTGGACAGTCAACGCTCCAATAGCGATGGTGGCTTTGCTGGCAGAAGAAGCACTCCGACTGCATGGTCCTTCTTTGATCAGGCACCTACATGTGTCCAAACGGTGGACCGCGGATTGTCGCGTCGACTACAGTTTGTGTCCCAAAATCATCGTGGCATACAAGAAAATGTTTGGCACCACCTGAGATCTGGAGAACTGAAGAACGTTGCTATTTACGGGGTTTGGGGCACCATGTGTGTGCTTTTAGAATCAATCAAGACTCTACATTACGTGGCGCAATATGTCTTCCATCAACTGTAGATTTGCGAGCAGTTACAGTTTTTTTTTTCCGGACTCACCATTCAACCACAGGACTCGCAGTTTGTTTTCCGTTCTGGTGTGGTGCTGCATGTATGGCATATCTATAGATTGTGTAATTGGTGGTCGGTCAATGTCTTTCGGCATAACTGACTTCTCCTCCTCAGTCATGTCAGCATGTCGCAATTTGAAGGTCCATCTTTTCTGGTCCCCGAAGGAAGACCATGAGAAAGAACATATTGGGGAAACAGCTATGAAACAGCTATGTTGCTAATGATCATCACAGTGGCATGAGATGACTGACTTCGGACCGTGGCACCCGGTTTCGGCATCGTCCCAAGGTGGATCTACAAGCACGGCCAAACATGAAGGTTGGAGAACCAGACCGAAGGGCGTCAACGTGTCCTTTTTGGGCGTCCACGGTGGTTGAACGTGTTTGATTTCTGTCGATATGACGAAGTTTTTGCAAAAACTCAGGGGAGCATGATACTGAGTAGAGACGTGGGATTGGTTTCCTTACTGCGAGACAAAGGGGCAGCTTTATGAAGATGTCATCTCTAGGGAATTTGACAGTCAAATAATTGTTCATGGCCGCACTGGTTGTCTCTTGTTTTTTCTCCCCAGGGTCAGTGTCAGCGGAGGCCCGAGTTCACAAGAATACGTGGACAGTTCTAGAACTTGCGGTTCCAGATTGAGATCCCGGGGCAAGCACTTCCAATGTTTTGAAGGAGAGATGTACCTGCAGGATTTGGAAACTGAGTTGGCTCCAATTGCATCACTTGTGTAAGTGCTCATCCAACAATGTGGCTTCGGTTATCTCTTCATTCAGGTTGCTGACAACATCATGGCCTCCGTGATTGATGTCGTTTGGATGAAGGAAGAGGAGTCGGATTTTGCATGGTGGCGCTCACAGGATTTAGGCCAACTGCAGACGACAACAGGGGGGGTTCTTTGAGCTGCTGGAAATCTCGGGTCACTGGGGCCTCACACAGGTCAAAAGTGAAAGAGACATGCCCTCAATCAACAAGTATGGTTCTTAAAACTAAACTGTTTCTACAAAAGCACCTCCTTCTGCCGCGCGACCACCCACTCAGCATGGCACGCCCGTTCCACAAGCACCTCGGATCCGTTGGTCGGGCCATTCCACTGAGTGCCGGGGCCAAACTAAATTAGACCTTTCTTATCCTTTCTTCCTTTTCTTTGTTCTTTGTTTCCATTAGCAATGGCCTCCACCCTAAGAGCGATGGCCTCCAACCACTGAGTGCCGAGGCCATACTCAGAAGTCCGCCCAAGTGGCGGAGCTGGATGAAGGCACCCAGGGTCTGGGCTCCGGACATGCCGCGAACTGTCCGGACATGGTGGAGTTCTTTGGCACAGCGATGCCATTGCTCCAATGAAGGATTTCAACAGTAGGCCTGCGTGATCATCTCAAAGGAGTCCTTCAAAGGACCAGCCTTTTCGGCCCTCTGCAGGCGGGAAAGATTCGGGGCACTGTCCCCAGCGACTACGAGACACCGTACCAAGTGCGCCGCGAGTGGCCTGGACCGAGGGACCCGGCGGGTGGGCGGTGAATTGAAGTCCTCAGGTCTATGGTTGCTAAGAGTATTCGATGAGTATATGATATATCGAGCATTGCTCCATGATGCTCCATGGTCCATATTGGGCTTGTCCTATTACCTGTAACAGTCAATAAACAATTATCACTATTTTGGGGCAAGGCCTTTACTAACCATCATCCACTGTTACAGGTAATAGGATAGACCCAAGGTCCATATCAATATCCCAATCTTGCACCATCGTGTTGTTTGCTGCACTTTTCGGCACATGCTTGTGCTTGGTCGAAATGTTTGCGTGACAAAACGACACTTCTATAATAGGTCTGAGTATTGCTGAACCATCGCTGGCTGGGATAGTACTATCTCAGGCCACAATTGCCTCTCTTGCCAGGAAAAGAACACGGCCATCCCAGAATTCGACACTTGCAGGACATGTGACAGACTATGACAGTACCCGCAAACAACAAACAACAATGATTTACAAATTTGCTTATAGAAAGTACTTTCTGCTGGGAGTTCTATTTATCCCACCTGCAGGATGTTGAGGGCTGATCCGATCATGCTGCTTGTGGGTGGATGTTGTTTCCAACCACGAGTTGGAGGTGCTGAGAACGAGTGAGGAAAACAAGCAAGACCAAGCCAGTTTTGTTTTTGATGATTTTGAGGTTTCACCTTAATTACTGTTGAAGGAAGAACTCCTGCATGTGTCAAAGCCATCCTCTCTTAGAGGCGGTGCTTAGGAAATCCGAGATCAAGCTCAGATACTTCACAACGAGCAGCTTCACCGGGCTTCACCGCTCCATTTGAACCGAGAAAAGCAGCGGACTCCGCGAAGTCTCGGTGTCTTGGACTGATGGAGCCCCCGATGTTCGGAAGCGGTCTCCGAGGTTCCATTCCTACGGTGTCTCGCCACGTTTGAACAAGCTCCTGAAGGTCTCTCGGCGTTTTATCGTTTTTTTTCTCCGAATTTTCCCCAAACTCACTTTTGTGTGTGTGTGTGATAAACGGGCGGAGCATGCTTCGGTGTGTCAGGAATGGACCTTCTCATTTTAGGAAATGTTCATGAAATGTCAACTTGTTTGTTGGTTGAGGGGAGAGAGAGAGAGAGAGACAGAGAGAGTAAACAAGTGTCAAGGAGGATGGAGTCGAGATAAAGACAGGGAGAATTCTCACCAGCTTGTATGCTACGAGCGGGTATTTTCTTTAGGGCTGAATCATGGTGCTCCAAATCTACGATATGTTCGAAGTATCCTGGAGTTTGCGTGTTTTTGCTTTCCTATGCTTTCCTACATTTCCACACAGAGTGACCGCTTCATACAGGTTTATGATGCGTTAACTACTGTATATTCTACAGTACATTATCTAGATGACCTCCAACTCAACGAAAGCTGATGCAAGGTTCCCATTGCATGTGTTGTTGTTGTTGCTGTTGCTGTTGCTGTTGCTGTTGGTGTTGTTGTTGTTGTTGTTGTTGTTGTTGTTGTTGTTGTTGTTGGTGTTGGTGTTGGTGTTGGTGTTGGTGTTGGTGTTGGTGTTGGTGTTGGTGGTGTTGTTGTTGTTGTTGTTGAACTCAAAGAAGCACGTGAATCCAGGCATGACCTTTAGCAACCAAACGTGACTGTCAATGACCCAGAAATCACAACTTTCTCTTGGAACAAAGATTGGTATCAACCGCCACACGTCACCCATGAACTGAACACCTGCGGACGAGTTTGGACATTTTGGACTCCAGTCTGCACTTTGGACTCAAACAGCTCACGAGACCTGCTACCTTTGACCGGCCCACGATACCAAGCCTTTTTGTAGCAACTGCATGGGAAGTCTTGCTCTGGCTCCAACAAAGGTTTGGGTCCTATAGGGGCTCAAAAGACTGTGAAAACATCACGCTTATGACATGCGGTTGATTTCAATGGACAGAGCCGTTGTTCAATAGTCCTGACTGGGCACGGGCACTCCGTCACTCCAACCATGAAATTCTTTCCCAGGGATGGATGGAAGATCCGTTGATATGGGTGGGTCAAAACCGGGCTACCTGGGTTGACCGGAGAAAATCCACCGAATGGACGACCGAGTCGGAGGTCGAAACGGGCTGAGGGGTTTGGGCCTACAGCCATATGTGTTGGTTTGAGCCAAAGCAGGTTGTGGGAAACCCTACAAAGGTGAACCCTACACATACTGACAGATACTACCCTATGAATCAATAATGATTCTGTGAGGGCAGTTATTTGTGGCATTGGACCCCGTTAGATAGACAGATAGACAATGATAGACATTTGTCTAAATACAAGAGTACCAAGCCAGTAAGAAAGCCATTGTTTTCCATCCGTGCAACTGAGCGGATGTGTGCACACCTGAGGCTTAGGCAGGCACTGTGACAAGCACCCAAAAAGCGAGCGAGTTCTTCTCCCAGCGTCGCAGCGAGTTCTTCGTGGGTCGAAGGGAACATCTGGCTGTTGCATGGAAGTCTTTCAAGGGACCAGTTGCCACTTCCATGTTAGTGATGTAACAAGAAGCTACTAGGTGGAGGCCGTCGCTATTGGGTTGGAGGCCATCGCTACTATAGTGGATTGAGAGTAGATGGCACTGGACCCCCATCTAAAGGACATCTTGGGGTCTGTGCCATCTACTCTAAAACCACTGTAGTAACAAGGAGCTACGAACGTAATGCGTGTCACTTGGGCAGAGTGTACCGACTTTGGGGTGCAGTATGTGTCATGACAGTATGGAGCCGCCGTTGGGCCAGAAGAGCGAGAGTTCCCTCGGGACCTGATCAAGCGTGGATGAACAATGAACAAGCACCTGTTGGAGCACTTCTTGGAGCACTTCTTTTTTGTTCAATCTAGTACGTGCACACACACAAAATGTTGGGGTCCTTTGGTTCGTGTGTCGTACTTGTTTCTGGGTTGAAGTGGTCGTTGCTTTTTTCGACAAATCCGGTTCTAGCATAATATTCTACAGGGGCACTCGCCGAATCTCTCAATGGATTCATGACAAGCCTCGTGCATGCACTCAGCAGGCTTACCCCGTGCAGATCAACATGGTCTCTCAAAACCACTGGGTTCTAGAGGAAAACTGTCTTCCACAGGGTAATTTTCACGGTGCATGTTAGTCTGCAGGGGGGCAGAAGAAATAGATTGTGATTGCAAGATGCCAGCTCTAGTCCTAGGGGGGCACATACACACTGGTTGCTGGCATATACAGATGAGAGCCTACCACGTGATGACCCCAGGGCCCCATGGTGGTTCACACATGAATCATGGGTAGTTGCTTAGCACACCTGGAGGTATTTGGTGATGTAAGAAGGATAAGGGACATCCCAAGCTTTCTACTATCTACGGTACTCACGAAGATCCAGTCTATCCCCGAAGAGCCTGGTCTGCATGTATTGTTTCCAAATATCCACCAGTAGTCAGAGATGTTATAGTTCTGGTGGTTTAGTCTGTGAGGGCGGATAAACATTTGTGGCACATCTAAACCACCAATTTTTTTGCCAAGGAGCCCCTAGTAGCTTCTTGTTACTAGTAGCGATGCACTTGTTACTACTAGCGATGCACCTTTTGCCGTTCGTCCACCTCCCCACCGTTCCGACGTCAGGACTCGTGCTTCCCCGGTCAGGAGAGTTGATGAGTGCCAAGAGGTGGACCGACGGTCCGACGGTCTCGGACTCCGCGCCTTGGAGGACCGACGGATCGGACCGGCACGGTGGTGATCTGGGAAGTGGACGGCTAGAGGATCGGCACTGGTGACCTTGGGCCATCTTGGGTTATAGAAAAAGGGTTGAAAAGGAAAACCAATGCTCTGTTGAAGCACAAAAAACTTCAGGTCAAGTCGAACATGACGAAATATGACCTCACTGTGGAAATACTCATCGCATCTGCAGATGTCCCTAGTACATCCAGAGAATTTGAGAGAATTGCTATTTTGGACACTTCGCAGCTGCTGGGCATTGGTTGATGGTTAAGATTGGACACTCATCATGTTCAGATGAGCTCCCCAGTCGCAGATCAGCAAACTCTGAAGCTGCATGTTTGGACCACTTTAGGAACCCGTGCTTATCCATGCGTTCATACCTGGCCTCTCCTTTAAGAGGCCCGAACCAACCCTCGAGGTGCTTGGGGCTCCTGGCTTCGGCGGAAGTTCTGGTAGAGTCAGAGACTTGGATCTTGGTCAAATCAGAATGGACCCAACTTCCAGCTGAGCCAGACAATCCACCAACAGACGTCAGACACGTTCTTGTTTCTCGTGGAGCGACTGGGCACAGCGGTTTATGCGGTTTTGTTTCCTCCTCTTGCACCTGTTGTTGTTGTTGTTGTTCCAATGTGGGTCTTGCAAATGGTCCAGTCTGAGACGGGCAGGGTTGAGTTTCCAATCTGAGACGGGCAGGGTGATTTCATTTGGAGTTTGTACATATTCCCTCCTGGCACATCCGATCCTCGACGCATTCTGAGAGAGTGTGTGTTCTTCGAGCTCGCTGAGCGCCAGCTTTGGAAGACAAACGAACCAGACATGAAGGAACACTTACAACAGCGGGAGTTGTTAAATGGTAGCCTGAAAGGGGAAAGAACAGATGTGCAATACCTGGTGCTTTGTTTTCGTTCCTCCAATTGAATATTTCATAATATGTCAATTTTCCACAATGGCTGCAGATAAAGATGGAAATCAATACTTATATAAAGAACTCTCATGTTGTTGCTTGGCCATGGTGTGTCTTCCAGCTGACCCGAAGTGCCTGTAGATGGACCAGACGGACTTTCTTCCAATCAGACGGACCTGTACCCGGATTGCTCACGGACCCGGCACAAGACCAAGCTTGGACTGTATGAGGACACTGAGGGCACGAGAGCAGATCTACTGACTGATGAATGTGTTCCTCATACTGAATTAGAAGGTGGAACCTGTGCTTGACTTGTAATTTAGCACAGGACCACTACCAGTTGCTCCTGCGAAAGGCTGCGAAAGGTGCATTTGGATTGTTTAAAGGGCTTGGTTTTCCAGAGCCGGGCACTTGAGCAACTTTGGTCTTTGGTGGATGCTACAACCGTCCGTGTTTGATGTGAGAAGCTCCTTTACTGGAATATTTGTGGTGCCCTGGTGGAGTGCATCACCCATAAGGGTGGGCTGTATATGCTTGCTTTGTCGGATCTAGATATCGCGTGCCGCGTGCCGTTTAAATTGGACAAGACCAGAACATGCTCAAGGTTCAATGGAGGCTTGGGACCAAAAAGTGGCCACCTGTGCGTTCCATGGGATGGACTTGCGTCAGGACATGACCGCAGAAACATGGCATTCTGCGGCTTTAAGAGGAAGCAACTCGTCTCCCATGATGGGGCCAATGACTCGATGATCCGGACCAAGCGATCTTTCTAGCTACTGATTAAGCTTCCACTGATTGAGCTGATTAGGAGGGAGCCGAGGAACTGAGGTTTAATATCCATATGTACCTTTATAAACAGTGAGCCAATGGCCAAGGATCTTAGGAGCTACAGTGAAATCTTAAAGCATGGTATTGAAGTAGTTCATAATAATTAGGCCACCTTTCCAACCACCAGCAATCCAAGAACCAGGGAGTTCTTGAGAAGCACTTGACAGGTTAGGCTCCAGTCGTGTTCGTTTCGGTTTGGAAAAAGCATGCCGATGGTATCGGTCCCCGACGTCGAGGTTACGTCGACACAAACGAACGAATGGTGGGAGGTGGAAAGGGAAGACGTGAGTGTGGACATTTTAAGAGTGAAAAATGGGGTGTCCATTGAACAAGTTCGGTAGAAAACACAGGTGTTTATGGGGTGTTTGGTTCTTGCGCTGGCTGGCGTAGGGACTTCATATAGACTCGACAAGGTTGTGATTCTTTCGGCTGTTGAAGGGTTTGGGTTCTCCGGCATTCGTGGCTCAGAGACACTGGTAACACGGCTGCGTAGCAAGCTTCGACAGTCGGCTGTGTTTACCCTACTGATGCATAGGATAGAGACGATATAACAATCTGATTAAAGTATACTTCTTTGGTCGTACCAAAACCTTGTCAGCCAGCCAATGCACAAACGAATCAACTACTCAGTCCATGTGAAGCAGAAGAGGAGAGCTGATTCACCACATTGTTACTCGCTCAAAAGCAAGATCAGACGTTGGAAACCGTTCCAGAGAGGGGGATCTGGAGGCGACACAGATGCATTTTTTATCCGATTCAAGTGCAGGGTGTGTAATGAGGTATTTGGTGGGCCTGTATTGAGAGTGGCCACACCGGCTGCATCAAAACTTTCAAGACCAGCTTGTTTGAAGGATGAGAAAGGACTCCGTGGATTGGACTGACTTGTTGTCACCACATGTCAGGAATCGGTGCGTCTCCAAGCTCCAAGCTGGTCCCCTGAAGAGTCTGAGAATGTTTGAGATGCTTTGCTAGGAGGCTCTTCATTCTGCCAGAACCCCTTCTGACACCCAGACCATCCCAGACCCAGAACCAGCACGGGGCGAATTCCTTGCCATGGATAGCCCTTGGGAGCGCTTGCGGGACGGAGGGGCTGCCGAACGCCAGGCACGGTCGAGCACGGTGGAACGAGAAGCAGACAGAGAAAGACATGCAGTGCGAGCGACCCATTCAAGCCATCAAAAAGAACACGATCCCAAGGCGTGGTTTCAGGTTATGAACATTTAATCTTATCCACATTCTCCACTCCCACATAATAGTTTCTGTTGCCCACACACAAGACAGTATACAGTGTACAGATGTATACAGTATACGGCCCATTCAAGGCAAAAAAGGTGTGCTTGTAGAGCAAATCTGAGCAAATGGCAAAAGAGTTGTCCAAAGCGAAACAAACCCTGACCATCTACCGGACTCTACTAGTAACAAGTGCATCGCTACTAGTAACAAGGGCATTACTACTAGTAGCTAGAAGCTACGAGTAACAAGTGCATCGACCATCTACCTGGCCTGGACTCTACTAGCGTCCAGGCCAGGTACTTCTCTGAATGAGCCACCGCTAGGGCCAGTATGTGGGACCCTGCTAGGTAGGGTGGTCAGAGGTGGCCAGATCTCAGAGGATCCATTGAACATGACCATTTGCGGATCCATGGATCGTTTGCGGATGACTAAGGGGGCAACAACTGTCACAAGAGGATCCAAGATTCAGTTGATGTGTGGATTCATTGACCCACTTGGGCGCGGTGGAACTCTTTCGGATGAGTTGGTGAATCTTGTTGGAATTTAGATAAACTTTCATAGCCAAACTCCAGACCTTGTTGCAGAGTAATAGACAAAGCATGACAAATCCTATTGTTATAGCTTGGGATGGTCATGGGAGGGCTACCCCCCCCTTCAGGTTTACAGGAACTCTAGGGGGCCGACCCAAACCATTTGACGCCACTCAGGACCGTGCTTTGGTCCTTGCAGCGGTGGCGGATGAGGGGATTGCTCTACAGTGGCCGGGATGCTAATTATTCCCCACTGATCGCACAACATAGGTAGAACCCCCAGAAGTGGTCATGGTTGCCTACGCTTTCATGGTTTGCAGCCTCCAAACCTGCCACTGCATGCCATGAAAGGCAAGTTGCATCATTTGATAAGGACTGCAGTGCCGAAAGTTTCTTCGTCCAGCAAGTACACTCCGGCTTACCAGCAGGGCAGTGGAGAGGGCCTCCTTGGGAAGACCATGTGCACACGGGGGTCCAACTCCATGTTCAATTCGGGGGTGCAATGACACTCCCTGACATTCTCACGGAAGTGGATGGCATGGTCCCTTGGATGACCATTTTCCGAATACCAAGCAGGTGGTGCCATCCACCTCTAGAATTATTTCAGGAGTGTACCCTTCCCATGAATCGCCACGCTGCCCTGCAACTTCCGGCGTCCCGAACTCATTCAAACGTGAGAACGATCGGCAGATCCAGGCTGCAGACCGTTCCGGCGTTCCCGGACATTTGCACTGTTTGGCATGCCACGTGTCTCTTGAAAAAAACATTTCCAGGTTTGCGGCCTGCGAGCTACAGGATGACCGAGAGGCGCTGGTGGGTGAGGCGGAGTTAGGGGACGATTTGCGTGGATGAGATCCTTTCAGAATCGATGAAGACCTAGACAACCACAAGATTTGGTTGTCATGTTTGAGTGCCAATCCTGCAAAAATTGAATTGAAAGAGTGATAAGAGTGTATATAGTTAGTCAAGATTTTGATGAGCCATGAACGGATTCGTAAGCCATGGGCCATAGGTGAGGCATAGTGAGGCTGCAGGTTTGGTGGCAGAGCCGAGCTGAAGTTTTTGAGCCGTAGATCAAACCTTTTGAACTGATGTTGAAGGATAGGAGAAACCCTTTGTTGTGGTACCCCTTACAGGTGAGGAAGCCCAGAAACCCTAGATACTCAAAGGTCGGAAGGCCGGTTTTTGGAGCTCCAAAACGATCGAATTCTGCAAAGGTGCCAGGACAAACAAGCTATGAAGATGCTATGAAGTTCAAATATTCCGTGCATTTAGATGGTTGAAAGTTGGAAGTTCTTTTCTGAAGAGATCAACTCAGACGTTTCCGACTCAAGGGGAGAAACTGTATAACAACATATTATGTTATAGTTAAATGTTGTCTTTCGGGATGCCTATGGCATAATGTATAGATCGATCATAAGATGAATCCACAACCGGCGTTGGATAGTCCGAGGAGCTCTTGGTATCAAAACCATGAAGGTTCCCCGAAACCAGCTCGGGACGAGGTGGTCCTCGCCGCCATTGAGCAGGCATGCAGCATGCAGCTGGGGCTGTTATTTTGGGGAGGGATCTATTGCCTACCCTACCACCCACCTTGCAACTATTCAAACATGAGGGACCGCAACGCAGGTCTTGGTTGAGATTGTTTTGGGATGCTTTGTTGTTTCTAGATTATTTTCGAGATGTTGATTTCTGGGCTGCCAAGGCTGTCAGGCTTTGCTTCGTAGTCAATCGTTTCATTGTGCATTTGGACGTGAATCAAATAGGCGCAGACGCAGGCAAAGCCATGCGTTTTTTCCACCCAAAAGGAAGCCACAGACCCGAACACATGTTCACCCGAAGCCATGGTCCCCATCCCCCAGCGAGAGGATAGTGGGGGGACCACTGAATGCAGAATGCACATGAATGCACTGAACGTGGCGCATCGGGAGCATATATTGAAAAGAGGACAGATCATGCTGCTTTGAGTGCTCCTTGAGTGCGCACCCAAATAGAAGCAAATGAGTACGTCATGTGAGTACGTCATGTGAGTGAATGTTCACCTACGACGGGAGGGTCAAAAACTGCCCGATGTATGGCCCAACTGTCAGGACCCGGATGCCCTCCAATATGCCTCCAAGACCTTGCGGGGCTGCCGAGAGGCGCATGGAACACATGGATTGGAGAGGGGCGCCCTGTGAAAATTCAGGGGGCCTGTTCGGCCAAGAGAAAGTGCTTCGGAGGCAAAATCATATGTAAAACGAACGGAGTATGCAGTCAGCAGAAGTAGGTGTATTATGGTGCATTACCCTTCGCAGAGCTTCGTGGATGGTAATTTGGGGCTGGCAGAACCCATGTGGGGGTTGTAGATGTTATGGGTGTTCGCAGAAGAATTCCTTGCAAAGGTTCGTGCTAACCCTGTTTGCCTTCGCAGAAGTTCGTAGAAGGGTGTGGGATTCGCAGAAGTCCTTGCGAATACCAGCCAGTCTGGGTACCCCAGACACACTCCCGATCAAAAGATGGGCATCGCCGTCCAGCGAATCCCCGATTCGATCCAATCAGAAGCGCACACCGAAACCGCAGTTGTTGTAGTTTATTATATAATCCAACCAAATCTTGTTGATTGATGGTAGTAGCCGTCCAGCTTTGGATGAGCTTGTTTGACCACATCTTTCCAGATTCCGACCATTCCGCCCACCACGACAGCGGTGCCCGAGAGAAGCTTATTGAATCCGGGCCCGAAGCCATGGGGAGGGGTTGCTTCGGGTTTGCTACCCCCTTCCTCAGTGTTTTCTGGTCCGAGCCGGAGGGCCCGTTCGGAGGCCCGACTTCGGGCATGACCTCTGGGGTGTGAGCCCGTTCGGAATCCGAACGACCAAACTCGTTTGGAATGTGACTCAAACCGTTCGGACCCGGGTCGCTCATTAGCTTGATCCAAACCTTTGGGTCCGGAGGCAAAAAGCATGTGACAACCGGTCCGGGTAAGTTGCAGTTTGGACCTCTTAGCGGACGTACGGATCTCCGCAGAGCCTAGCCTCTGTCGTCCACGGGTCCCCTTTTTCACCCGTGCCACAATTTGGAGCAGATTAGCCCAGTGGCTCGAGTTCTTGCCTGAAGCTACAAAGACTTGTTTGCTCCAGAGGCCTCACAGTTCTCCCATGTTTTCAGCTGAAGGTAGCTTGTGTTAATCACAGCTATAGTACAGGCCAGTATTTGGAAAGAATCTCCGGGAAATATATTCCCTTTGCCCAGTCACCAAAGTATCCACCAACAGGAAGAAAGTTGTGTCCACTCATGTCTACGTCTATGATGCGATGTTTTTTGGAGTTTCAGCCAAATCCCCCATTTTGTTCCTTTGCAGGTGGTCGCAGCTGCCGTGTCACGTGCAGGCCTGGGTGGGCCTTGTGCGATCATCCAACAAAAGTCTTTTTTGGACCTGACAGTCAGGTGGGTCAGGTACGTCAGAAGAAAACATCCCTGGAACCGATTCGGTCTGATTCACAGGCAAGAACACTGAGGAAAGTTGAAAAGGTGCCACAGTGCCACGGGCTGCCCACGGTTGAGCGATTTCTTTTATATAAAGGCCCGCTCCCCCTCCCCACTTATATAATTAAGTAGGCGCCTACTTCATTAAGTAAGATAAGTAAGGGACTAGTAAGACTAGCAAGCTACTAGCTCCTATAGTTACAGTATTACCTAGGACGCAAGATAGCTCACGCTTCGAAGAAGCGCTCGCACTATTCATTTGGTTCCCGCGGATTCGACAGGTGAGACCTTGCAGTTTGCAGAACCAAATCTCTGGGAGGTGCACTGCCGCATCCGTTGGGCACACCACCGGGCAGAGGGGGGTAGGAAGTCGGGGGCCCCCCCGACGAAGTAAGAAGCTGATGAGGTTCTGGCCCAAAAAAGGGCAAAACCCTGGTATAGAAGATATTGGAGTTTCTCTTTTTCAGTTGCGCATTTGTAGAAGAGGTTGCCTAGTGATCACTTTGGTACGCCTCGAAGTCGACCATACCACTTAGTACTAATGGAAGACATCCAACATCACCTAGAACTCAAAAAAATAGATTGGAGTATTCACACAGTCCAGTGCAGCTTTAAACTGTTAGCTGTGAGCTCCCCAGAAATCTGGGGACACTTATTGCACGAAACGCTTCAAAAAAACATGTCGTTGTCAGGGTGTGGTTGGGGGTCAACCCTTGCTTGTTGTGCATCCATGCGCGTGGTTCAATTTCGGTTTTCAAGATTCAATCATACAGGAAGTGAATTGCTCAAGAGCCTGCCCCACCCCAAGTAATACATTTTTTTTGCCAAGTAGATGGCCCATCATTTTTGGCACTGACAAGTCCTGCCGCCACAATAGCAATATTTTTGTGTGGCCTGGAATTCATTTTTGGGTGGGTAGATGGCGCTCTCCTCCAACTTGGAGTTGCGCCACTTATTGTTTAAAGAGTGTAATTGTATCCAGCGAAACGAGAACAGGAAAGTATGAACTCGTTTACCGTACCCAACCAGCCGGTTGGCAGGTTCTCCATTTGGAAACCTGCCCTGGTGTCGTGGTGCCGTGGTGTCCATCGCTCCAATCGTCCCGCCCTTTTCAGAGGACCGGGAGCTCCTTTGGTCGGCAGTCTCTGCGGATGGACGCTTGCTGCGACTGGCGCAGTGGGGGTTCCCGATGGGGTTTTGCTCGGGGCGCTGAACACCTGCACCGAAGATTGAACCGGTGACCAAGATGTGTAAAAATGAGTAGAAGTTTTGAAAAGGAAGGCCGCCCCATGCCAGCCCCTATTAATCTGGAGAAGTGAGCACCAGGTTCTTGAGCCCCATACCAGAAAACTAATCTCAAACACAGCACATGTCACATGGAATGAGCTTTTTTGGAGTGGAGGAAGTTATGAAGTACTTGTTCACGTGAATGCATTCAGATTTCCCAGACTCAAACAAACTCTGATCCTCCCAAAACCCAACCCTTCCCAGGTGAGCAGCATGTTTCAAGATATTTGTGTGTGCGTATGTTTCCTTCACGCAGTACTGACCAGCCGGGCATGGCAATCAGTTGCCATATCCAGGTCGCAAGACAAGGAGCTAGTGCCTTGGCAGCGGGATGAGCATGGATGAGCTTTCGGTTTCGCTGCTCACGAAAGTTCTGGTGGAAACCTCCCAAAAATGTGCTCCAGGAGTCAAACTTGATGAGGAGGATGACTTTCACAATGAGAAAGATGTCAAGCAACATCAGAGTTGCAGACGGGGCAGGCCTCCACGATTAAAGCAGGATGAACGTCTAGGTACAAGTTGAGGGTACAAAGCTGAGGAATTAATGCTTTAATACCTATATATTGGGTCTGTCCTATTCCCTGTAACAGTCGGTAAATAACTATTACTAGCTTGGAGAAAGGCCTTTACAAAGCATCATCCACTGAAACTGGCAATAGGATAGACCCAACCTAACATACTATGATCATACATTGTGTGTTAGACTTTTGTTTTTGGGCACGTAGAGCAGCAGCCGTCGGAACTAGCCGGGCCGGTAGCCTACATGGGCTGAAGCCTGGAGGTCAAACACAACCATCCACCTGAGGTCTTTTGCGCTTGCAAAAAAAAACCAACAACATGCCACAAGCTCATGAAGAGCGAGCATAACTCAACAGAAAGTGGTAACTAACGGATCCGAATGATTTTAAATGTATATGTTGTGTGTATGTGTATAAATATTTATATACATAGGGAGAGAGAGAGAAAGCTATATAGACCAAACAGTCTATTGCTGTTCTGGCTATGTTCAAGGATTACTCTAAGATACTGTACCAAATCCGATCCCTCTGGAGGCGAAGGCACTTTAAGATCCAACAGGTTGTTGTCAGGTGTGTTGTCTCCCGTGCTCCTAGATAGGTGGAGAGTAGTTGGGTTTTGCTTGATACCATCGGACACGAAAGAGAATCAGACTGTTACTAAAGGAACAAACCTCCAGTCTCATGAGTACAGTTACTTGCGTGGATGTTGTTTAGATAGGCGTCTTTCGAAACCAACATCCACACTCGACCCAAGGTGCTGACAGCAGTGCGACAGGAGGGGCGGGAGCGACAGGAGGGGATAGTTGTTACGAGCAAAATGGCTGTTGAGGGATAGGTCTTTTTAAGGGGTGCCTGGAGAGAACAGGTCCGAGTGGTTGGGTAGGATACACCAGAACTCAGGCGTGTGAATCCCCAAACGTCTCGACACACCCTAGGCCCTAAACCCTTTGCAAAGGCGTTCCCTCCAAGATGAGGCGTTGGCTGAGAACAAAGAGAAACTGTATGAAAGAACGAGGTCCCGATGGGTAACGATGACATATGGTGACTAGCCAATCACATTCACCCTTAAGCTGTTTCACCTGAATGGACGGTTTCTCCATATTGAATATATCATGTCCTTGTATTGTATTTTATGATATGTGTTGCTACCAAAGCTGTTTCGGAACCAAACAACACTGTTAAACATAGCCTCTGCAAAATCCTGGAGAGTTGAATTTAGTGGGCCACGCTTTTGGAGAAAATACATGAAATCACTCAGGGCTAAGAATTGATTGCAATCTTTTGCGAACTGGTCGGATAGTTTAATATATATATATATATACATATAGGACCTCATTTGGTTGGCCTGGCGGGCCTTCTGGTGTTGCAGGCTTTGGAATTGTGGAGGTGATTGTTTCGTATTCACGCACGTGGACCGAAGTGGACCAAGAAAAAAATATATAATCCAAGTTCCTGAAAGGGATGCTTACTGTATATCCAGGGTTAGGGGTAGAACCGCTGAAGATCGTTTGGCAGACAGGATGCAGATGCATTTGGGTTTGCCTTTGCCGAGTGGAGAGGAGACAAGGAGGCCTAGTGGTGCCGAGTGCTTTGTCAAGGAGGTCATCAGCTTGGGAGATTCCAGTGAGTCGTGATGATTAACAATAATGGAAAATGCTCAGAGTCGGAAGCTCCCAGATGTCGTTCCTCATCGGAACATGTGGCTCGGCGCAGGGTGCGGAGTTTAGGTCTCAACCTTGTTCGCCAATTCTGAGTGCACTTCGGATGTAGTGTTGACTGTTTGACTGCTGATTAATAACCACCCATTTGGATTCTAAAGCCTCTTATGAGGGGTTGAACGCCCACATGATACTATCGGGAATCAAGATCTCGACCAAACCACCAAGAACGGATTCCAAGCATGGGTTTAGTCTAGATTCCCGGATTTGGGAGGGGCTCTCTCATTTGTGAGACACACCCATACAAAGGGAGAGCTCACACCCCTTCAGGTTTAGGACATCGGGGCCAATTTGACATGACCTCTTCTAGGCGGCCAAGACTCAATGACTCGGACCCAAGGATTTGAAGGTGTCCCCTTGTGCTGCGGTGTCCCGATGATGTTCCAGACTTGCAGGTGGTGATGTCTTCAGTGAGGACCAGTGGGGAGAACCTCAAGCTGGCCAGTGAGGAGGGGAGAACCTCAGGGGCAGATTGAGGACCAGACGCATCGATGGATGTTCCTTTTGGCGGAGGTGTGATGTTGGGAACACGGACCAAGGAATGGAACCAGAGAAGATTGACATGGCGTGTCAATAGTTTGTAGGCTTAAATAGTGTTCCAATAGGCTATGTTGAGTGCCTGTATTTTGATCTTCCAGACAGGGTGCTGCAGAGCAAGAATTACTAAACTCTCCAAAGTGGCATCTGATCGATCAACTTTGTATCCCTTTGCAAATGAGCCAGTTTTGCTCAAAATCCACTTCTTGGGTTGGATTGGTTTTGTTAGTCAACTGCAGTCGATTCCATTGCTGTTCGTGGACTTGATATGTAGTTTATGTTGAATTCTATGGCAGTGTCATTGGTTCGTCGTTGGTCATTGGTGATTCATTGTGCATTGGTACTTGCTTATCATTCATAGCGTCATACTTTGTCAGGACTAGTCCAAGTATTTCAGGCGTTCTTGTGGAGATGGGCTTGAGCCGAATGGTAACCGGTTTGACTGGCTACACTGGGACGAGGACATGAGCCATCCATGAAAGGCTTGTCAAGCAAACTCTTCCAGTGCCATGACCCCCTCCAAACGCGCAGGAGCTTCAAGACGATGCAGAAGTAGTGATGGCGGCCATCAAGTGGGGCACCCAGTGAGCCTATCTCTTTTGTTCATTGTTGTTCAGCGTTTCTTGGGAACGTCTCCCGTCAGCGTTTCGCAGAATCGCGCCTCCTGGGATGATGGGATGTCTTTTCGTAAAGGGAGAAACAAGGATGGGTGAAGACACACCTATCGGAACGCCTGTTCGTTGTTTGAATCCCAGAAATTGGCACTGACAAGTTTACGACACAAAAGCCACGGTTGACACTGCAAAAGCTTGGTGGGTGGTGCCCAAGCTGGGTTTTTCTATCAGTCATAGGTCATGATTCAGTCATCGGATGTTTGTATTTTTTCAAAGCAAAAGAACTCGCCGACCTTCCTCTCCGTTGCGCTTCTTTAAGCTTTTGCAGGTGCAGATTTGAAAGCAACATGTAAAACATATGAAGAAAAAAATCTCAGCCGGCTGCCATTTGATGCATATTCAGTCCGCGATGTCATTGACTTCAACCGCAGTGTCATATCGAGTCCACAGTGCCATATGATATTTGATAGGTAGGTTCGCTTAGGCTTACCCCTTTGGCATCCACCAAAGTGCCTACTTGAATTATGTTTGGGGCTCTCAGGCTGGTCAGCGTGTTCTGCTAGTAATTAAACGCAGGGTCAGATGTGAATGAGTTCACCCATTTGTTGCGGGGAGAGCTTCCCAGCCAATGTCCCCATGTTTTCAATGTTCGATGGTGTGAAATTTGTGTGAGTGTCCTAGTTGTTGTTACCTTGTTCTTTTTAACATAAATTGGTGTGTAATTAACATCTAAACGCTTGGGTCATCTTGGGTCCTTGTTTTGTCCCCGCATTTTGAGACCCGCTGCGTCCTCGCAGTGCTTCACTCGCTGCGTCCTCAGGTTCGACGGCCTGGCTCTGCAGTTTGCTTCGCCACGGCTCCGCGAGGAGCGCGTCGGGCGAGGTCGATGACCACGCAGAAAAGGGGTAGACCAGTGGGTATGTAAGTAATAGTATGTAATAGTAATTATGGGATGCTATCGTGCTTTATTCGCCGCTGTTTCACTATTTTTTTTGTCTCTTATCTTATCTCCATATGTTTCTTGGATTGAGCTTGATCTCATGACTCGTAGCTTATGACATCATATAACTCATACCCCTGGTGCTTAAAGACAAGTAAGGGGTCCAAGAGATTGTCGATTTCTCTTGACATTACCTGCTTACAAGTGGACCCCAACAACTGGGCCGTTGAGCTTGATACACCAGCACCACCCCCAAGTCCTTTGTTTGGACCATAATAGAAAATACAAAGGTGTGGCGATCACTAGCACCGTCTCACACCTGACCCGAAGAACAAAAAGGAGAGTCAGCGAAGAAGTGGTCATAGAGGCTGAGTTCCTTAAGATACCTTCGTTGTTGACACCCAGACAGTAGCTTGGTCGTGTTCATTGTCCTAACATGGTCGCAGTCCCGGACCTACTCATTCTGTGTTTTAAGTTGCTGCAGTGAAGTAAGGACTTCAAGCCCTACCAAACGCAATTCTCTCACACACACACACTCCACTTTGGAACTACTGTTGATAGACAACCACCTGCACGACCCATGAATCTTTGCACCATGTTTGAAGCGTAAGCCGCTTCTTCCTGGATCAAGACTCAAAGCGTACTCCTGTGGGAGTCAAGGAGTCTAAGTTATCCACCCTTCACGCTGTGCAGGACCGAGACATTGTCCTGCTTGCTGCGGGCCTAGAGATGAGGGATTCTTGCTAGAAGATGCAGATTCCAAGAGAAGTTCTGCCACTGATCGGTGACACGCGAGCATCAACCAATAGCAGCCCGAAGGTTCCCGCAGAGTGGCTCCGCCACATAGCATCACATAGCATCACAGCTCAGTTGACACCTCGTCCGCTTCTTCGTCGTCAGCTGGAGAGGATTGGCCCCGGATCACTTGACAAGACTTGCTCGATCTTGCTCGACTTGCCCAGGCCGTGCAGCAACATGGCTGTGCTTTGGAGTTTGCCAGCGAGGAGAAACTTGGAGGGCCCACCATGAGCTCAACTTGGTGTTTCCGGAAATACGAAGCCAAGCATCAATTAGCCAGAAAGTAGGAAGAAGTGGTGTTGTGATTGATCCATATTGAACTATGTCATTTGATTCAACTGAAGTGAAGGCATCACAATTAAATGCTGTAAGTGCATGTGTTCACATTTCTAGGAATCAATCCACCAATACATCATGAATTCGCCATGGGCCGAAGGCAGTGGGTTTGCTTCTTTCTTCGGCCCAAATGCGACTCGCACCGAGAGGAACTTCGGTGTGACCGGCAGGTGGTGCGGGAGGCGCAAGTGGATCCTTTGCCTACCCAGTCAGTGGATCCCTTTTTGGGGGGGGAGTGGTCTCCCCCACAAAACAAGAACCGGAGGACAGTTCGGTTCACCCGAATTGTTCCAGGGAAACTGAGGGCAGATTCTCCACCCTGACGGACCGTGGAACATCTGTGGAACGGATGTGAGGTGGTTTCTCTTTTTTCTCTTTTCGAAAGAAAAACACCGACGCGAGGGTTTCCAGATCACCAGGTGGTCGGGCGGTCGTAAGGACCTACCAACAGAGGTTGAAGGGCCCGATAGACCGTCTCATAGGTACCCCACTAAGGTCCTGTCCGTAGCTTGCTCCGCAGGCGGTGAACCGAACTCCACGCTCCTTGATGTTGGCGCTGGGTCGGGGTCGCACAGCATGACTGGGCGGTTTCTGTGGTATGCGATGTTCCACAGGTGAAAGGACTGGAAGATCCCCCGGAAGACCGAGATCAGCTTTTCATCTCTGGAGGTGGGAAATTGAAGGAAGAAAGATCTGCTCTTCATCATTATAAAGTATTTTGAATAGTCTAAAACGCTCTGGAAACCAAGAGCATTCTCAGACATTTGCAAGTGGTTTCTTTGGGCCACTAGTATTTTTTGGAAAAATCACAGTGCACGGCCTGCAGATGTACAGTGAAAAGCGTTTCTGTGACTTCTTTTCTCACGCACCACATTTAGACACAAATCTCATGTTCACCTCCAATCACTACTTCTATTGGGTGTTCCAACATCACTGCTGCACCCTGCATTCCGCTGCATTTCGTTGGGCTTTGTCAATTTGCGTTCTCTTCATGATCTCTTGGTGTGTGTTTGCTGTGGCCAACACGGTGGCGAAGCCATGAGTGATGTCTTTGTCGTCGAGCTTCTCAGATTCACGGCCGGTTGTTTTGTCGCTTGAGCAGCCCCTGATTATAACCTACTGTAGGAAGCAAGTGATTGAGGTTGATCCACCTCAACCATGTTTGCAGGAGGTGAATCTGCGAAAATCATGTGGTTTACAGGCGCAGAAGGCTTTTGTTGCCAACATTCTTGGCGAGTGTGTTTTGAGATGTTTTCAGGCGGGTTTCTTTGGTTTGGGAAGATGTGTTTCTTTTTGACCCCTTATACCTTCAAATCCTTTTCAAAGTGGAAATTGGAACTGAGTTTGAACATGTTTTGACGCACACAATCTCACAGGACATGAGGCAATGACAACAAAGCTGAGCAGACAACTTACCATGAGTTCATTAGACAGCAGGATATCAGTCTGAAGATGTTCGAAGGCTCCGTGCAATCGTTGGCGACATTGCTATATAAGCGAGAGACCAGCTTCTGCCAACTCAAAATCCTATCATGCGCGGCTGTTCGGTTCCGAAACCAGGTGGTTTGGCCGAGGATGAAGAGCTAGAGTCCTTTGCACGGGCCTGGGCCCGAGGTCGATGTTTTCAAACGGTATTGCAAATGCATGCATGGATGGATGTTTAATTCTCAGGATGTACGATGCAGAATCCAAGAAACCGGTAAATAAATGTACAAAAAAATATATATAACTATATATATATTAAATAATTTATTGAATAGATCTAAATTCTTAATAAAATATAGAATGATATAGTATTATAGTATTGAAAATATATTAATTCTATATATTATTTATTATCTATATATATATTATTATGTTATAAAATGATATTATTTTAAATAAATATATATATATATTTATTGAATAATGGATGGAATATTTATATTGTATTTTCTTTTGAGATAATATTAAATATATATATAATATGAATGATATTTTAAAAGAAGCTTGCGATTTGGGGGAGGTGATTTATTGATGGTTTGATTAAATGGATTAAATAGATGTATTATAATTATTAATTATTATATAATTGATGATATTTTTGATTGTTTTATTTGAAATATGTATTAATTATTATTCGTAAATATAATTATTGAAATAATTAACCTATTTATATTTTTAGATAATGAATAATATTATTGATTATTTATTGTATTAAATTCTTTTAGCATTTTTTTTTAAAATTATCTTGAGGTATTTATTGAGATATAATTTTAATATCGAATTATAATGAAATATATATTGGTTTATCGCTTGGATGGATTATATTGGATTTTTGCATATATATATATCCGTTGGGCAAGGAATTTATTGGATGCAAAGCATTGAATAACAACTTACAAAAATTCTATGATATTTACCGATTTGATGCATAAATATTTAAATCGTAATTAAATATGCATCCGGGCATTTGGGATTTGTTGAATTTGGTTGCAAGATTTTTGCTTCGGGAGGAAGATGCCCTGGCCCAATTAAGCCTGGACAAGAGCTACATATTTTTTTTTTAATACGGACGAGGAAGCATATTGGCCAAAGCCAGTAATTACAATGCTCTTAAGAAAAATGGAGACGCCTCGGCTCCGTTGAGATCGATTCTTTTCCTGCATTGCTTTCAGGACCTGGCACAAAGAGCTTAGAAATTGAATTTGGAGGCAAGCGACGACACCTTGATCCAGAACCTTAGATCCAAGAAATCCTGACAGCCGACTTGAAACGGGCCTACCTGTCATGGGATCCTCAAGCCCAGATATTGAAGACGAACAAGATTCCGTCACTGATCTCGGAGGAAGTCAGAACGTTGTTGGAAAGGATTGCACATCTTGGCCAACTCCCGACGGTGATTCACAAATTTTTAGCTCTCAAACAGATTAATCAGGAGAACCTCCCCCAGGACGCCGCAGTGGCTATTCCGTGGCGGCTGGATCTGAGTCTCAAGTCCCCGGAGGCATCGTAATTCTTCCAATATCTGTCGAAATTTTCAGGTGGCATCCCATAATTCATCCTTTTGTGAGTACGACAGGCCAACCTTCATCGATCTCCGTTGGCAAATGCAATCTTCCAAGGATTGAAGAGATGATCAGGTCCTTGATGGCCACCCGACTTGCCAATTCAGGTTCGACATATTATGTCAACAGCATTTTGATGGCACAGGTATGGAGTTGTCTTATGAGCCAAGCCTTCAATATTGCCATATGGGATCCATGGGAACGACAGATGATGACCATATTTGTATAGCATGCAGGGGATGTCGTTGACCCGTGTGATGGCAGCTTCTTGGGCTTACTTTTGAAGGAAATCATTCCCCCCCATCATGCAAAAAAATTATACGAATAATCATTAAATTAATCATTAATATTCAAAAAAGATTAATTCTATTCTATATGAATATATGTTTAAATCAAATCTTACAATTCCTTTCTTATAAATATGAATCATATATAATTCGATTATATTAAAATATTCTTATTTAAAAAAAATCATCAATTATGTTAATTTCATTTCATCTTCCAGCTATCTCCTCGGAGTGTTGGGCTGCAGGCAACAACAAAGCCCGGACACGTCTAGCGCTTCGAAGCACCAACTCGAATGTGCAGGTCATGGCTTGACCAATGCTTAGACAAATCGATCACCTAGCAAATCGATGAATTTGTGCGCTGGCATGGGAAGTGGTTTCTTCGAAATTGTGCGCTGGTATGGGAAGTGGTTTTTCTTCCATACAGGATTGACCAGGTGGGAAGGCCCAATCCAAATGAGATATATAGTGCTGTGGATCTCTGGATCAAAGCCTAAAGGCATCGGGGCACGAAAATCATCACATTCCGAGGCGATGACGCCTCGGCGGTGCCACCTCGGGCGTCATCCGGAATTCGGAGGGGGATTCGTCGATCCCATTCAATCATACAAGTGTTTTTGATGCCAATAATTGGGAATCGTGTGATCTGAAGGCAAATCCATGGTGAATCATGCGAAAATGCGTGGATAAATAATCGCTGGTGCCAATCTAGTATCAATTATTGGAGATTCGTGATTCCGTGATGTGGGCAGGCTAATGGAACAGGGGCAAAAACCGAAGCGGACTCTCCAATGGAAGTGTCAAGTGGGGAGGTCCATCCAGCCTGCATGCACAGCGGCATTGATTTCTCGAGCAATTGCTGTCTGAGCCACCCTGCAAACTCTCCCGTATCCTGCTGGTCTCGGACCGGGTGATCATCAAATAATTTAATTAGATTAAATTATGTTCTAAATATATCAAATATTTAAAATAATATATATATATATTATTATTGATTTCTTTTTACTATATTAAAAGGTTATATCTATCTATAAAAATATATTTAAGCGCCATTTCAGCCTCAAGTTACGGCAGCCATTTCCTTGTAGATCTTCCCGCCATTTTCTTTGCCTTGTGCACTGGATCTCTTGGCCGTCACACCATTGATGATTGTTTTCATTTGGCTGCACATCTTTCTGTCAGGACCGAGGCTGATTTCCCTGGTCCCAAGTCCAGGGCCCATGGATGCCAATGCACCGCCTTTCATATCGAGCGGAACCATGGGTGGCGTGAGGGTTGTCCGGGACTCCTCAATCCCGGATGAAAGTGGAGATGAATCCTTCACTCGCAACCAGAGCTTCTCCACGAAGCCTTCTGAGGTATGGGCCAAAGGAGGCTACGGCCTTGTCGTATCCCGGCCGCGCATCGTTCAGATTAAGAGGACCTTCAAGAGAGCCTGCTTCCGAGCACTGCAACATGGCTACACGCCTTATCGAAAAGGCTTTCTTTTTGACACCGATGTACCCTGGCGCATTCGAGAAGCCTATCGACGGCACACGCAAGACAAGCTGAAGTCACGGACCCCACAAACCACACCTGGCATACGGTGCATGACCTGGAATGCCTCGAAGAACTTGGTCCATGACGAGCTCCTGCAATGGTGTACATCCCAGCCCCTGGACATCATAGCCTTGCAGGAAACTGGATGGAATTTTAACTCCACCTGGACGTCCCAGGGATGGCATTGTATCCACTCCTCGACGAAGCACGCTGCCATACTTGTGCTCATTAGGGGTACCCTGGCCAGACCTGAACAGATTGCCTCGGCCTCTCATTTTGATGGCCGACTTCTTCAGATCCGCCTATTTTTGGACAGCACATACGACTTCATCGTAGTATATCAGCATGCCTGGAATGTAACCAAAGGCAAGGAACAGCTTCTTGATCATCGTGCCAAGATTTGGACCAGCTTGCAGCAGATTTTGAATCATATTCCGCAGCAGAATCACATGGTCCTTATGGGTGACTTTAATACCACCCTCCAGTTCGATCCGCCACACATCAATAGCCATGATGCCCGTGCGTCCTTGACCACTCACACCGATCGAGATCTTCTTCAGCAATTGGTGAAAGCACAGGACCTGATTGCGTTGCATTGTAAACAGCAGTATGCATCGACCTTTGAACATGGATCCCATCATTCTCGCATTGATTATGTTTTTGTTCGTCAACATCAGGTCCAATTTCGTCGCATGCAGCCCACCATGGATAGGAATTTTATGCGCAATTTTGGATGTCATGGCCCTCATCATCATCCACTGTTCTTTATCCTGCCCAGGTGGTTTGCGCCTCGGAAACCAGTGCTCCCACTTAACACCATTGACAGATTTGCTATCCGTACGGCTAGACTCGAAAACACTGCACACTGGCAGCAGTTTGAGGTCCAGATTCGTCAGAGCATCGCTCGACACTCTACACCTCATCCATCACATCAGGTATCCATGCACGCTTTGGAACAGGAACTTCGAACGATTTGTTCTAGTTTCTTTCCCAAAAGAAAATCCCGGGTTCCTCATGCACCCCAGATTTCCTCAATGGCCGCCAGGATGTGGAATGCCCGCAAGCAGGCTCTGGCCGTTCGTGGTCGAAGCATTCGCGATCTCTTTGAGTGTTGGGCTCATATCACCACCTTTCGAACCATCCATAAAGCCATACGTAAACAGAGCAGGCAAAACAAGAGAGACAAATTACAACAGATTCTCACTGAGGGTGCTGATCTTGCCCTTCATGGACGCATCTTTGACTGGTACCGGAAGATCAGGCTCCTGTGTCCGAAACAAAGACCGAAAAGAATTCAGATCTTTGATACTCATGGCATGCCTCTTGCACCGAGACAGGAACTGGAATCCATCGAACACTACTATACCCAATTGTTTGCTGATCCGAAGTTTGACGCCCGGGATCTCGAACCTCTCACCCGACTCCCCTTCGACCGCCAGGATGTGCTCACTGAGCTTTTGCACCTGCCAAGCACTAAAGCCCTGGCACCGAATGGATTGCCAGCACTGATCTGGAAGCATTTTGCGCATGATCTTGTTGATCCTTTAATGCATCAGATTAAGCAGGTTTGGCTTCAATACCCCGTAAACCTTCCGGATCATTGGACAACTGGATGGATCCATCTCCTGACTAAACCGAATAAATCCCCAAGCAAACCCCAAGCTCTCAGACCCATCTGTTTGCAACACCCAGTCAACAAGATTCTTGCAGGAATTCAATGCAGACAGATCATTCTGCAGACGTTCGACAGACTTAGACGTCTTCCACTCTATGCGTATTTGCCTCACAGAGGGACACGTGAATGTCTACTCATAGTGTGGCCGAACGTTGCAGAAACGTACGCATGATGTGTAGGGCTGTCAAAACTGGAACTCAGCCACGGCTGCTTGGAGGACTCCAAGTCTCCTTAGATATGGAGAAGGCATTTGACACAGTCAGCCGAACCCTGGTGCTTCGTGCCTTGCAGCTGTACCGCTTGGATCCAGACCTTTTTCAACTTGTGCACACATGGCTCACCCCCCCATAAGTATTGTATTCCCTTCAAGCAGTTGATTGGTCAAATACATGCACATAGGGGAATCAAACAGGGGGCCAAAGACGCCCCTTTGCTCTGGACCCTCACCATGAGCCTTGTACTTGTTGATCTCCAAAACAAATATTCCCATCAATGGCTCCACGAGCACATGGTCGTTTACGCAGATGACATCCACCTCCGGTGGATAATTCGATCCACAGCCCAAGCCCTTGAAGCTCTTACTGACCTTCAACATGTATTAATGACTCTTCAGGCCTTTGGCTTCAATGTCAATCTTCACAAGTCGGTTGCCATGCTTCGACTCCAAGGGAAAGAGGCTCCTGCCTTTCTTCGCACCTGGGTTAGTCGACCATCCACTGGCCCTGTCCTGACGCTGCCTGAACGAAGATGGCAGCTACCGCTTGTGTCGAAAACAGCGTACCTCGGAGTCATCATAGGTTATAGAGCATGGGATGCTGACACGACAGCCCGTAGGATCACAGCAGCCAAATGGTGCTTCCGCAATCTCAGGTCCTGGCTTGTGAGTGATGTTCACCCCATTCGAACTAGACTCAAACTATACAAGCAATGTGTTCTAGCCACGGTTCAATATGGCATTCATGAAATGGGATTGACTCAGCAGGGATTCAGACAGGTCATCAGCATGATCAACACACATCACCGGTCCATTGCCCACTCACCTGTGTGTCTCACTCATGAATCCACGACACATTTCTTCGAACGCCTTCGTGAACCACCACCATGGACAACTATTCTCACACAACGAAGGCGGATCCAAAAAGCCCTGTCGGCCAAACGGGCCAAATTCCGTCTTGAAGCCATGGACAACGAGATGCCGGACGTGTGCGTGTTCGTCCCAGATCTCTGGATTGAACCTTTGGTCAATCCCCCGGATCATCCCTCCCCCATGGAACGCACTCAGGCAGTGGCCTGTCCTGAATGCCATCGAACCTTCACGCAGGCCGGAACGCTGAAACGTCACATAAGGCAGGTACACCAGGTCCCTTGCGAGCCAGACGACGTGTTTCAGTCTTTACGTGACGCCTGGCAAGGACGTTCGATATGCACACATTGTTCACACGTCTTCGTTGATTTTTACAGACTTCGTGACCATATAAATAAGCATACGTGTCCTCGTTTTGATCCTGCGCAGGAGTCGATCGTGCCGATCATCAACCGACCCGATCTCAAAATGCATTTGCGACACAAGTCAGTTCCAGGTCTGTTGTTGAACTCAGCCTTGATCAATGAGATTGCCAATCACTGCACATTTTGTCACATGCGGATTGCTGCTCGATCGATTCGCAAGCATTTCACGGAATGCCATCCGGACCTGGTTCATCTTGCCGACCACTTTCGTGATCATGTTCAAGGCATGGCCAACATAGGAGGCGGCCGTAGCAGATGCAGCTTTTGTGACAGTGAATGCCGTGACACCAGAACGCATGAATGTGGGGTCCTCTTTCAGATCTCGATCATGATGGGACACACCTTTCAACCTGAACACTTCCCTATCATGCCTGTCATGCAGAAAGTTTCCAGAACCGGAACTACTGAACCTAGCTCCATCTCCATTCCACCACCGACACCGGCTCAGCCAGGTTCGAATGCAGCATCGTCGACCATGCCGACCAGGCCTGATCCGCCTGTCCATCGTGCCATTGCGGTTGAGGAGTCACATGACTCTCCATCACCACTGCATGCATGTCCCCACTGTCACACAAGCTTCCTGACAGCCACAGGCCTTGAGAGACACATGTCAACTCACGGACATGAAGTTCAGGCAGATGACAACCTAGTTCGTGCCGCCAAGATCCCGAAACTTGACACAGTCCCGGCTATGTTGGCCAAGCCCAGCCAGGTCATTGTGACCCCGTCCAAGTCGTTTAAATGCCCCTTGTGCTTGGAAATGATTGGCCGAAAGGCCTTAGCCGGTCACCTGTCCAAAGAGCATCAGGTTGTGAAGCCACCGTTCTTTGTCTTCCGCCCAAGTCGTGACATGACGCCGGGACGTTTGGCATGTGCACACTGCCATACCACCTACACGACCGAAGCTGCCCTTCGCTTGCACTACCAAAGAGCCAGCTGTCCCATTTTGTTGATTGAATGGGTCAAAGATCAACACTTTGGACCAACGGTAACGCCACCTGTCCTCACTGAGGCCCCGGAAGCTCAGGACCCAGAGCTTCTGTTTTCAATCTCAGGCAGATCAGTTCCGGCCGTCAGTGCCTTGTGCTTCCCGATGGACACGCCTGTGTACACCAGCGACTTGTCTCGGCCATTGTTGACCACAGCATCCATGACCACAGTGCACAAATTCTTTAGCCAAGTTTCTTTTTGGCCAGAGCTTCGACTTCGCTGGTTTCATACGTTTGTACACTGGATGGCTCACCTGTCAGATCTTCCGCATCTTGACCTTGAGGTCACACTGCATCACAAGCTTCTGGACCTTTGCACGTTGGTGGTTCCGTGCCATTGGGCTTGGGACTCAGCCGAACAGACGCTACTGCGATTTGATGACATTGCTTTTCATTCGTCAGCCTGGATTCAGCACTTTCTTTTTCACAGCCTGTTATATGAATTGGAACACGTGCTGGCCCAAGACTGGTTCCATCGGTGCCTTGCATTCAATCTCCGAGATGGAACGTATGAGCGGCGACGATCAGTCTTTTGCAGAGCTGATGGACGTCTGTGGCAGTCACTTTGCCAAGCGTCCAAGAACAGAGGAGGAGGACAGATTATCCGATCGCCGCACTACCCGCAAGGGACAGAGGAAGCCTTCGCGCTCATCGGCTTCGGACTTGGGAGAAGATGGCAGTTTGATCACCATGCTTGCGAAGCTGACGCTTCGACAAGAGGACCAATTGAACCAGATCCACCTCGACAAGAGCTTCATCTTCTTTGTCCAAGCCGGAAAAGGCAGCATTCTGCCACTGATGCTGAAGACATCAAAGGACTGGCATGGGCAACGGGAGGCTGGCCAAGCAACAACCTCTCTGAGACAACACATGTTTCGCACAGTGTTCGAGGAACTTGCATTCAGAGCTTCGAAACTCCCCTTCGGATCAAACGATCACGAACTGATCAAGGTCCTTCAGAACAAGCAGGTACTGACTGCCTCCAACTCCTGGAACTATCTCCAATGGAACTCCAAGGAGAAGACCTTGAAGCCAGCAGCCAGAGATCCACTCCCATCCGAGGAAGCCGCAGCATTGATTCAGAAGATCCATACCCTGGCGGCTCAAGCGGACCTCATTCACCGGTTCACAGCTTTGAAACCGATGCCACAGGATTCCACGGTGACGGACTCAGTGGTGGTGCCTTGGAGACTGGACATCTCACTGAGAGGCCAAGCAGCACAAGAGCTCTATACAGCCCTTCAACAGCTGACAGGCAGCGGGCTTACGCAGCTGATCTTCGTTCGAATCCGACCATCGACCTTGCAAAGGTCACCATTGGCTCAGGCCGTTGCAGCTCGCTTGATGAAATGAGAAAAGCCATTTTGGCACTCTCCTTGGGGAATGGGTCCAACCTCTGCTATATGAATGCAGCTCTGTTGGCAGAACTATGGGCATGCTGCATGACTGACACCTTTGTTTGGTACGCAGTTGGAGAATGGAAAGAACCTTTGCTTCGATTGCTTTCGTGCAGCAACCAGCATCAGGTCCTGACTGACCACGGCTGTTTGGGCCAACTTTTACATTCATGGTTCACAAATCATGAACCGGGGACACAGCAAGACTCTGCTGAGTTTGTTGGCTGGCTTCGACATGCCATGCACGGGGATGAACATGGTGGTCTATCCACCTCTAAATGGGAGGCACGGCTAGAAGCGGCCACTGAGGATTCAGGCCAATTGTACGCTCCGATCCTCCTTCAGCAGACAAAAGATGGAGTGTGCACAATCCAGGACTTGATCAATCTTTGGCATGACCAAGCGCCTTTTCACTGTGGTTTTACGCCGGAAACAACCACCGTATGTCTTCAAGTGAATAGGTTCCCTGCCATGGATGTTCGATCCCCACAACCCATTCGATGGAACCGCATTCCTGTACACTTGCCTTGTTTCGTCAATGCACACAGCTGGACAGTCCACTGGAAACGTTTTGAGATAGTTTCCGTTGTGGTTCACCGAGGCGCAGAACCTCACACCGGCCACTACCAGGCCTGCCTTCGCACCGGAGGCTGTCGCTTCCTGACTGAGGACTGGAGTCGAGCAATGCCATGTGCTCACACGCCCGACCTTGAGCATGATTTGTATGTTCTTTGGCTCGTCGACAGCACACACCTCACTGAAGCATGGAGCTCACTCCTCGCATGCAATCCTTTCGTGCCTTTTTCGAGCAGCCATGACCACTGACGCATGATGCCGCCCGGGGCAATAGATGCGCTAGACGCAACCGATCTACGGATTGAAGCCCAACACGGGCAGAGCTCTCTCTGCCGGAAATGAATAAATAATAATAAAAAAAATATATTTATTCGTTGACCAGATTGTATGGTATAGATGTTTGAATTGAATTATTTATTTAGGTGAATTATTTTGAGGGAATATCTAAATTAATATAGTTTAATAATGTGTCATCCACCTAGGATTGGGTTATCATTCAAGGAAATTAATATATAATTTGTATATTCTTTGTATTCATTGTTATTTTCGGACGTTACGTCTTATGTTTAAAAATAATGAGAAATTATATGATTTACCTCATCTAGGGAACCATAAATATTGAATTGCAACCCTTGATCTTGCCCACCATCTTTGCATATGACTAGCGTTCAAATTCAAGCTTGTGGAATGGAGGTTATTTAAGTTCAACCTTCTTAAAATTCAATTTTTTCTAATCAAATATTGTTTATCTTTAATAAATATATCATATAATTATCTTATGATAAATTTTATTATATTGGCTTGATGATGCAGTCAATTTTATTGGAAAGGGTTCATGGAAAATCATTCTTATATTTGAATATTGTTTAGTTGTCTTTGATTATTGTAGGCTATGAATTCTGGGTTGCAATATCTGGATTTCAAGTTTTAATTGTTCTTGGCGTCATCTATTTCTCGCGCGGAAAAGAAAATGAGAGGAGAAAATAAGGAGAATAGAGGAGAGGTTGCGACATTTATTTCTCATAGGAATCCCTGAAATACAGGACCAGGGGAAGGTAAAGCAGAAGTGAATGAAAAGAAACAAAAGGATAGATCAATGGAGATTGAAATACAAATCCAGAAAAAGGGAAGGGAAAGGTAAGGGCAACAAACCAAGGGCGAGGAAAGGAAACAAATAAAGGGAGATGGCAGGAAAGAGATAGAAGTAATAGGAAAGAAAAGCAAAGGGGAGGAAAGGTAAAGGAGAAATGAAGGAAAGGAATCAAAAGGATAAGGATAAGATACAGAAGGTCAAAGGCTATGAAAGGAAAGGGAAAGGAAATAGAGGGACAAGAGAGGGTAAGGTAAGTAGAATTGCGCCATCTATTCTCATAGGAATATTTAAAATAAGCGCACCATCCTCTACAAGAATTGGTCTGCTCCCCCTAACCTGGACGTGTCTTCGAAGGGCCCTGTCGGTGCCATCTATTTGCCTTTTTCTGTTGACCGCCGTACCATCCACTCTGACCACGGTATATAATAACAATAATCAATATATATATATAAATATTGCTAATATATATATATATTTAAAATGTATTTTTTTAAATATATATCGATATATATATATACCTATATCGAATCATTTCTTTCTAAGATATAATATATAATTTCTTTATTCTTCTATGCATGGTTTTTCTATAATAGTTCTTCTATATAAATGTTTTTTCTATTTTCTTATTATTATATTATATCGAATAAATCTATTCTTTCTAATATTTCTATCAATATTATATTCGAATTCAATTATTAAATAGATCTTTTTCTTCGATCATTTCAATCAATTCGATTATATAGATCAATTTAATAATAATTTAAGATATATAATCTAATATATATATCATTTCCTATAAAAATCATCTATTTCAATCATTTAAAATAACTAAAATGACCCAATAAAAAGAAAATAGATTAATATATCTATTTGAAAATCAATATCATATATATAGAAATGAAAACCGAATAGATAATATTATATTTATTAATTATACAACAATTAATATATATAAATATATATAATCATATTATTATATATATAAATACATACAATTTAAATATATTTTCTATTTTTAATAGATCAATTATATATATCTAAACGGGACAACCTTTAATTCATTTCTTGTATTTTAATCAAGCAATATAAAAAATAAACATAAATCTTCCCAAAAAAGGCAATATGTTTCAGAATTTCTGCATTAATAGAAATTGGGATTCAAATATCAATATAAAAAATATGTATTAAATTAAATATATAAATTATAATTCTTCAAATATATTTAACAATCAATGATTTTATTTATCTATTCTGACAAAAATATATTTTGATCGATTTTATAGGCAAAATAGAAATACATATATATGATATCTGGTCGAAATGTCTTCTTCCAAAAATGGCTCAAAATCGTGTTCACGTGGGGGCCCGCTATATATTCTTTACTTTTGGTACACACAACTGGTCAATGAAGGAAATATTGATTAAACAAATATTGACGCCAAATTGTAGGAGCCATCACTAGCGCTGCACCTTTTCACCTAATCTCCGAGCTTCAAGCCATAATTCACACAAAAAATGATGCAAGTCAGCCTCGGAAGGGTCCATGCCGTATTAGCGCGCGACCAGCGCTTTTTTCAACTAACCACTTTTCAAAAATCTAGCAATATGCTAAACATATTCTAAGGTAAATATTAGCGTCATTAGCGCAAATCTACCGCAAACCTAGCGCCCAATTTCAGAATAAAAATATTTAGCTAAGGAACCGTTACAAAATCTAATCAAAAAAAACATAAATTGTGTTCAACCCCTTTATCTATTTTTTAATTATACATTTTTAGCCAAATTCCATATTCATAAAAAAAATATATATAATATATAACCAATTTCAAATAGATCAATAAAATAAATTGTTTTAATCCAAATTTAGATTATTTATATAAAACCATCGATTAAATATATAATCCAAATAGAAATAAGCATCGAATTATCCTTTCATTTGCTTTTCTTAATATTAATATCGTATTATATATAAAATATATATTTATTTTTATATTCAATTCTTTCCCGAAATATTTTCATTATCTATTAAATCGATTTTTATTCTTCTTAATTATTAAATTTCTTTAATATATTGTTCATCCTTCCTTTCAAATCCTTTCCTATTAAATTATATCGAATAAATCATTTCTTCGATTCATTTAAAGATTATTTTAAATCTTAAAATATATAAAAATCATAATCCTCGATTATTTAAAATATTTAAATATATCAAAATAAAAAATCAAATAATATATTTCCTAAAATCGAATAAATAATATTAATTATATCTATATATATATAAATATGTAATATATATATATATATTAATATATGTTTATTATATATATATAATTAATCAATATTCGTTCATCCTAGAATAGTTCTTCTTCGTGGAAAACAATTCTTTTACGGACCTTTTACGGTCCTATAACTATATTTCGTTAATAAGAGCCGGAACATACCATAGTATCATAAAATAGGGATTTTCAATATAACCCCAATAGAAGGTTAAATATGTCCATAATTATGTAATAATTATGCCAAATAAAATCAGGCACAATTCAGTCCAATCTTCGAGCCAACTACCAACACAAGGTAATACAGCTTGGGGAATGTTGGGGGCCTCAAGCTAGGAATCTAGACTTTAGGGACCATTCGCGAAACTTCCGCGGATCTTTCGCAAAATTTCACTGGTGCTTTCCCCGGGAAGCCACAACATTTGCAAACATCTGCGCAGCCCATCAGAACAGCTACGGGTCGTCGCCTCACTGTCAAGGCTGTGCCTACTCAGGTTGCTAGTCTGTGACAGTGGAGAATCGGAGAATCCTTTACGCGTTGCCAGGGCTAAGCACAGAAATGTTGAAGCTTCAGTTTGTCAGTCTGTGACATATGGGAACATTGCCTTATATATATTTCTATTCTTTGTTAATCCAGTAGAAGGCAAAAAAGATGAAAACGATGACCTTCGATACATTTTTCTCGACAACAAAAATATTGTTGCAAACCTCATCGCGAATCTTTCGCGGATGGTTCTAACAACATCTAAAAGGCTGTTTTATATAAAACCCCTTACACGGGGGTTTTCGATCAACTCCCATATGTATAGTATATGTATTATATGTAATATAGTAATAAATAGATGTATAAATAACTTTATGCTAAATGTGTATATTTTGTTGTTTTAAGTAGATCAATGGCATATACCCAAATGGTGCAGCCTTTGATCCAAACAGTCCTGAAGATTGAAGTCAATGAAATGTCTTTTTTCAAATTGGACGAGGAATATGAAGAATAATTGTAAATCTTCCCAAGATATTTGAGATTCTTTAGAGCTTCAGGATTGACAGAAATTGGGATTCAAATCCCAGCGCAAGAAGTGTCCAGTGAGGCATCCGACGGTCCGTAAACACGAGACATGATTCTTCAAGTGTATTTCACGGTCAAACAATTGTGCATCTGCCTGTTCTTACAAAAGTGTTGGAGCCGGCCTTATTCATATGCCCGCAAAATGGGTGTGAACATCCCTTCACTGGACACCCGTTTTGTCGAAAGCCGGACGGATCGAAAGCCGAGCGGCCTCAGAAGTTCATGACCCTCTGTACGGCGTCCAAGACCTACCAGGTGGGGCTTCTGAATGGGAGGTCTCAAGATGCAACTCCAAACCGCCTGGATCTTCCTGTTGAGTAGGATATCAATGAGTTGGGCACGATCACCACTACGAGTGGATGATGATCCCCACATATCCCAAACAAGTCCACTCAAAAAACCTCTACCCCTCGGACCCCTCGTCAGTGTTTGCAGGTTCTAGGCGTTATAGGGGCTCACTGGAAGCCTGCCTCAAAATGAGTTGAGCCAACACAGGGAGTAAACAGCGCAAAATGAACCAGAAGTGACACGTTTGTCACTTTGTCTACTCCCAACCTCCAAATGCAAATCGGATGGTGCCGTTCTTCGGCCATCTCCTTTCGACCATTAACCTCCTCAAGCAATCGCACCCCACACTCCGGAGTGCCCAACTTGGTGCAGGGATCCGACCCGCAGTGGCGTGGGCAAATAGAACTCCTCAAAAGCCAATGGGAAAGGCGTGTCCTTGGCCAAGACTGGCTGGATTTGCTTGTTAAACTACTTGATGAAGCGTTTTCGGACAATTTCCTGACTTCCGACAGCTTGGTCCAATAAACCTGAATAACCATAGATTGATGGACTATATAAATCAAACCATCCTGTGCTTGTAAATGATCTGAAGTTGCTGTTTCTTTCAAGAACTATTCTCTGAGCTCCATCGCCCAACCACAAACTCTCTGGACAGGTGCCTGCCGGAAGCAAACCACCAACTTGCGATCGTTACCTAATAAGCAAACAGAACGCATCGGATAGCACGAGTCTGGTCAAACAACACAGAGCAAAACTGCTGAGGTGCTGTCGCATTTCCTGTTTGAACAATATCACTGCCCTTTGGTTAGCCATTGAACCGTCCTTTATCCGTTTGCACGCCAAGCAAGCAAGAAAGCACGCAAGCACGCACGCACGCAGGCAGGCAAGCAAGCAAGCAAGCACTCAGGCAAGCAAGCAAGGAAGGAAGGAAGCAAGTGGGCATGGTTTTTTCTGCCCTGTTTGGGTTCTAATTCCACCTTGTCACACATGTTGTTTTTTTAAAACCCTGTGCAGGGTTCTTTTCCCACCCTGTGCACCATGGTCCACACAGGGCAGAATTAAAACCCAGCCCGCAAGGAAGGAAGGAAGGAAGGAAGGAAGGAAGGAAGCAAGCAAGCAAGCAAGCACGCAGGCAGGCAAGCAAGCAAGGAAGACACGTTACAAGTCAGTGCTTCATGCTCGGACCATTTGTGTGAAAGAAGAGCGTACATCATGCTCACACGATGTTCACTCGCTAGCACTCAAACCTGCTTGGGTTTGCTCGTTGGCTCATCCCAAATGCCATCCCCTGCTCTATTGCTTGTCCCTAAAGCCCAGTGACCTCGCAAATCGACTCACACGTCACCTCCAGCTTTAAGAAGCACTTCTCTTGCCTTAGCCGTGAACATGGTTTTGTGAACTGAATCTCGGTTGTACGCTGGAGTCTCACAGAAGAGCTGGTCAATTGAAGAGAAGATGTATCAATCAGCAAAGGTGCCTGGTGATTGTGGGACTTGGTTGTAATCATGGATCTACCACCTGCCCATTCTTGTAAGGAAGCAATACTGGATGCCAAACAACAACCTCTGCTTCTACCGTGGGCAATCTCAATCCATACAGTAGCTTTGCCCCAATCCTCATATTCACGATCCCTGTCTGGTCGCCTTCTTCGTCTTTGTTCGTCCTCACTTCTATAAAGGCATCAGTCTCTCGCGACATATTCATGAACAGTGACAAGGACGCTAGTAGGAACAAGTGGATCGCTACTAGTAACAAATGCCTTACTAGTAGTAACAAATAGTAACTATATATTAGTTATTTTGTATAATGTTAATTCGTGTTTCTACTAGCTTCTTGTTACTAGTAGTGATGCACCTTTTACTACTAGCGATGCACTTGTTACTAATAGC
This sequence comes from Durusdinium trenchii, assembly GCA_963970005.1. Taxonomy (NCBI): domain Eukaryota; class Dinophyceae; order Suessiales; family Symbiodiniaceae; genus Durusdinium; species Durusdinium trenchii. The sequence continues at coordinate 635,117 of CAXAMN010023784.1, forward strand.
TATTTGTTACTATCACATCCCATCCAAAACTCCGCACATCCCATCCAACCTCGAGTCCTTCAGAACTCCATCCATCACAGAAAGCAGAACCATCCACGCGCAAACAAACACCACTCCCTTGGTGCACCCGGCAAGGTCGCCGCGAGCTCTGCCCCAAAGCCACAGGTCTTGGGCGCCTCATGCGCCAGGACCTCACGACTCAAAGCGCTGCGTCCCAGGTTGACTCTGGAGATCTCTGGACTCGGCGAGCCACGTCCTTTTTTGTGCAGAAAAAGGAAGAATAAACCGTGGAAGCTTCAAGCCAAAGCCACAGCTTCTGTCGAGCCCCAAGGCCAAACAGCTTCGCAATCACCTTCGAACCGGTCCTATGGTCGGGTCAGAAGTCCACTCGGCGCCCGCGCACAACGGCCGGTCCTCAGTGGGTTTTCAGAGGTCGGCATCAGTGTTTCACCAAAAGAAGTTTGCCCCCGTCCCTTTGAGATCCTTTGAGGATGTCCGTTGGATGTTCGATTATGTTCGATTGCCAAACTTACCAACAGTTGGCTTCGAAGCAGAAAAAAAGAGCTGCCTTCGCTTTGACTCCATGGAATCTGCCGGCCTATTCCACGCATTCACTATCCCGGTCAAAAACAGGCCAAAACGAACAAGGAGGATTTTATGATGTCCCCCTATTAGTCTCATCCTTCCTATTTGGACCTTTGGGAATCCCCCATTTTTGCGGGACAAGAGTTCTTCTGTTGAGCCACCGCCTTCAGAAAGTTGCTTACCCTTGGGCTCCTTCAGCCGCCACCGGATGCTCCTTCGGGCTTCGGCTTGGTGGATCTCTCAATGTCTTGGGTGACTCATGGTGACTCATGGTGACCCACTTCGTCACCTCCATCTGGAAGTTGCAGAAGCACATTAGATTAGATCTCTCAGACTAAATTACATGTGATTAGATCTGAATGTGATTAATCCTCTCTGCTGGGATTAGCTTGCGACCCACCGACTTCTCTGGGTCACCCTGCTTCTCCACCGAAGTGATGACCGTCTCCTGGGGTCAGACTCCCGGACACTCGATGCTTGAACAAAATAGAGGCCTCCAGGAAAGCTCGGCGGCAGGACAAACTGTTGGGAACTGCTCATGCAAGCCGAGGATGAAGAGAACCCGAGAAGACCTTGGGATATTTACCCATCCAGACCCTCTGAAATCCACACGGAGCGATCAGATCTATCTATCTATCTATATCTATCTATCCATCTATCTATCTATCTACCTATCTATCTATCTAAACTCGAGTTCACAGTTTGCGTGTGTGTGTGTCACAACCAGGAAACTCAAGGAAACTCAAGGAAACTCAAACTGCACTACTGCTGCGACCGAACAGCTTAGCTACAACCGAGCCCCTGTCTCTTCAGAGCCGGTGCACACCCAACGGCCGTCGTTTCACGCAACTCCTCATCCCAAGGTATCAAGGACCTCAGGGTCACGCAAATCCAGCTGCTCCGAAGCGAGTGACTTTTCAGTACATATCAGTACCAGTTTCATCGGGGGTGAACCATGGGTGATTTGATATGGATTGATGAAGAAAAGCAAACGTGCATCGAAAAAGTGACTGGGAAGCCTGGGGATAGAATGGGATAGACAGCAAGTGAATCTTCACTGCTGGAGATTTGGCCCCGAAGTTCTCAGGATTGGCATCAAGCCCAGCCGTATGCGTATGGTACCGTAACCCAACGTGCGGGATCGCCAAGAGCAGGGTGGCCTCCATTCACCCGGCATATGCAAAAGGGTCCAAAACATTCATTCCAAGTACTTGTGGCAACCCAAGAGTGCTTTTATTCCACTACGCACCGCATCTCTTCGGCAACTGAAGGTATATTCGTGATCTCATTATCCTGATGGGTCCTACTGCTGGTGGAAGACATCCCGCACCACCTTGTCAAATTCTTAAAAGCTACGGCATTTAATCGGTTCAATTCTATGATTGCTTTTTGGTTCTCAAGAAGTTGTCACGTCTTGCCCGCAGCAGGTAGAGAAGATGGTCTAGCCTCGACACCCATGATCCTAGCGAAACCCCAGCCACCTCCGAATGGTGCAAAATGATGTAACATGCAGGAGAAACGTTAAAACTAACACCCAACAAAAAGGGCATGGTTTGTCGATGAAACGGCGTCTTAGTCTTTCGCTCCTGGCGGAGCCACGCGTCACGAAGTGGCTGGGATGTCCAACTGCAGGTCCAGCACTTCGCAGCTGATGCCATGCTGCTCCGCCAGATCGCGTGCAGACAGTAGGCGGTTCACCTGAAGATGAGATGGTCCGACGGGCGGAGGGTTCACCATTGAAACAAGTGACGAAATGAAACCGTAGTGGAACATGCAGCGCATCCTTCGTCTTTGGTGAGTGGGGTCTGACCGTTCACTCGCTTGTAAGGATTGAATGTACGAACAAATCCAGCTCTTGTTCCAAGCCTGTTGGAGCTCATGTGGATTGAAGTCTCTCCCAATAGCATGGAAGATCAACAACCAGGGATTTGATGCTGCAGGGATTTGACCGGCCGGTTATTCTGCAACGCGCCGAACCAATAAATCGGCATGCTCTTTTCAGCATCGAATCCACCTTCATCTCTATCTACCTACCTCCAGAATCTGGAGGAGCTTTAAGAAAAAAACGTCAGAATGGTTTTGCGACTCCATATGGGGGATTTTATTGATATATTATATATATACATATATATATATAGTTATCAACAATCTACCTTAGGCCTTAGGCCTCCAACTGCTGAATCCCATCTGTCTCCCCCATGTCAGCTTCGTCCTTCCAGATCCGAATCCGAATCCCTCGCGCCGGAGCGACGGAGCTCCACCTGGTTGCCCCAGCCAATCAAGGTCACATCGCGACCCTCCTTGACGACCTCCGCCTGCACGCTCAGTGTGAACACACCGAGATAAAGACGAAGGACGTCGGTCTCTAGAGATCGTTTCGTGTGTTTGCTCTCACGTCGCCGTAGTCCCTCAAGATGGGGTCAAGCCAAGATGGAGTCTTACCAGCTTTGTTAAAAACATGTTCATGCCAAACAAGAAAGTCATGCCAGAGACATCCAGAGACCAAGAGTCTCCAAGTGCTACGTGGGCGGCACGATGTTTCATCAAAAGCAGGTCGTGTGTTGCTGTCTCCCAGCGGTTCCACCTCCTCGGGAGTCTCGGGTTTGGACGATCAACCAAATGATCCCACGGTGGCACACGCCAGACTGGCGGGTTTTAGATCGTAAATCGGTCCAGGATGGTGCATGGGGGATGGGGCTGTGGTCACGTGCACCCCAACTGGAAAGTGCTTCTAGACTCCAACTTATTTGTATGAGGGTCCCTTCATGTCCCTTCAAGGTGAAAAGAACGGACTTCACCCATAAGCTTCACATAGCTTCACCACATGTCACTACAAGTACTGGCGAGAGGGAGTCGCCCCAGCGTGGATTTTCACGACGGCTGGCTGTGGTGGTTCACCCCGAAGAGCGATAAAAGACCATCACAGTGCGTCGACATGCTGTGTCAAACATCTGGAGCCTGCTCTGTCCTCCCCATTGGCCTTTCCGATGGGTAACTCGAAGTCCTCGATCGGCACGTCCTGCCGTGCCGAGAAAAAAACCCTTTTGGAGGATGTGAAGAAGGACATAGAAGGACAGAAGGACAGAGTCGGACAGAGGCTCTCCAATTGATTTAAAAAAAGAAACATGTGGGTACAAAGGAAGCCCAACTCTTGTTTCAGGTCCGGTCAGGTGACGATGCAGGCAGACGAGATCGCAAGAGGTCGGCGTTTCGGTGAGAGGAAGCTTGAAACTTGAGATTTCGCGAAAGCTTTGGATCGAAGACTCAGTCGCCACGGGTGGTCTCCGAAGCTCCTATGCTGGCATACCGGATTCTGGCTGAAAAATCAGATGCACACTTCACTTCAACGGTATGAACATGCAGCCTTTTTCTCAAGCCCCTGCATTACATACATTGACCCCAATTTTCCGTAGTGCACTGTAAAGAACAGTTGTTTCATTGATGTACCGCAAAGAGCGACGCAAATGATGCATCAGCTTCTTGATACAAAATTATACCTAGCAACATCTAGCTATGTCTCAATCTTGCTGAGGACAAGATGTGCCAGAGCTCTTCAATGTTTATATGTAATATGCAAAGGACAAAATTGAAACGAGTGGAACCCCTCTGCCAGTTTGATCCAGGTCCACCGTGATCAACGGGGAGGGGAGATGCATCCCCGCCGGCTCCCCATGTCGTCGGTCCTCCACAGCCTGTCGGTAGAGCACCTGACTCAAACGGACGCTCAAAATAACGGCCCATCCTCGACATCCTAACCCATTGTTGGGTCCACCATCAAAATTTATACAAACTCTTATGGGCAGCTGTTTGGTAAGAGTTTGACGCACTCTTGCTCAGCGACAGACCCAAACCTTCGCACCGGAAAAACACGTCCGCACCATGCTGCGGATGTCGCGGTAGTGGTGCACTTAGCTGGCGCAAATTCGAACATGCCCAATGTTTGAGAGCTTGAGAAATCCATTCTTTTCTTGGAACCTTGACCTGCTTCTGTTCGGGGTCACCAATGGACAAGCGTGCACGACTTAAAGGTCTCCTTTGAACACCCATTCAAAGCACTAGGGAGGAGCCAAATGTGGAATAGTTTTCCCATTGAACTTGACCAAAGCCAATGACCCAATCATGCACATGTTTCCGCGAAGCGACCGGATATTTTTTCTCGTTGCGACCTGCAACATGCTCACGGCAGGATGCTGATAGTTCTAGCAGTCCAAAACACATGTCTACTTTCCAACTCATGACTCACTAATCCAAAAGTGCAAGACGTGGTCACGACGTTGATCCAATAGTTGAGTCAAAAGATGCGCTGCAGAAAATTCCACCGAGAACCAATTTACTTAGTGCACTGGGACGTCATGGGCCTCCGCCGCCTCCCGCGAGGACCATTGTGCTTACGTTCTTTCCCCCCTCAGCTTGGACAGCGCGTTCCGCGAAGAACTAGTTCCGCGCCTTGGGTTCCAAGACCAGCGTCGGGTCGGGACCTGGGAAGACGTTGGGCCTTGGAGGCCCGTGGAAAATCCCAGATCCATTGACCTGCTTCGACTGCCTCAAACGGACATGCAACAAATGCAACAGGGGGGGGCCCACCAAGGTCCAAGTTCTAGACATCTGTCAGTTTTTGTTGTATTTATTTTTGGAGTGTATAAATCATCACGGGCCAACGTGGATGACCCCGAAAGGATGACCAGTGTGTCTCTGCGTGGTCCACTGATGGTTTCTGTCTCGTCGTTGGCCACTGCGCGACCTCCTTTGGAAAAAAGAAGGAATGCAAGTTGTGCCCCATGTTGAACAGTCAGTCTGGAAATGACCATAAAGTAGGGCCGTATATGATCTGCCGACCCCGGTCTAGAACGATGAACGTGAGTGTGAGCAGAGCGGGAGAGACTCCGGTAAGCACTGGCCGATATCGGTGTGATGTCGGAATCCAAAAAAAAGAAATGCCGAAAACCTGCAAACATCTACCCAAAAGTTGACAAATTATGTGAGTTCTTGACGACGACGACGACGACGACCCTTGGACCATCGCCGGAGTGCGAAGCCCTGCAATACGTAATAAACGTCTTTGCCTTCCATGTTTCATATGTATACTACAGGATACACGGGATTCGTCACATCTATCACATCTATTCAGGGGCCATCTCTGCAGATTGCAAAATATCCAGTTGTCCAAGTTGGGTTGCACATTGCGATGGCTCCCCTGCTTCTCTGGACAGTAGGGACTGAAACAAAGCTTAACATAGATCATCCACACCCTTCTATCCTCCTTGACAGGGGGGTCAAAGCACCCCGATCTGTGTATGCTCGCAGAGAAGTATTCAGCTCATTGATGAACTGACCTACAATGATATCCAAATTGGTTCTTTAACAAATGAACTCCTCACACATCTTCAGACATGGTGAATGCACCACAACGCCAAGACCCACAAGTGTGGGGTCGCCTGTTTCATCTTTTTTGCATCCCCCCTTCGATCTCCATGTCGGAGGCTCACGAAATCCACACCCCGCAGGGGTGCACGACGTGTGGGTTTCCAGCATCTCACCATATCTCCTCCCCTCTCGTCACTTCACATCACCCAAGCTACAGCGGATGGCTGCCAGCAGCAAACCTTTCGCTTGCACTGGACCCCGAGGAACCACCTGGATTGGTCACAGTCTCAGTGTGCGGAAGGGCTGGGTCCTGGGCCTTCGCTTCATGGTGTCCAATGTCTTGAGAGGAGTCACGAGCTTAATCGAGCTTCAATCTGGGAAGCCTGAAATCACTGAAACATGGACTCTCTTCTAGGGATTGCTGGAAGACGATGTTCCTCTACCACCCAGAAATTTGAGTGTTCTGCGTCGAGGGTAGACAAAGAGCCATCCCTTTTTGAATCATGTGAGCAGCACCAATCGGAGAATGAGCCACATTCACTTGTTTCAACAGGGATTTTGCCCATCTCATCTGGGAAGTTGCTCAAGACACGATGTACTCTTGCAGACATAGAGTTGTCAAACAGTCCACCCAGGCCCAAAGCTTGAAGATTCCAAGAATCACTCTCCTGTGGATCCAAACAACACAGTCTCAGTGTCGATTTCCACCGGGCCCTTGCAACACGCCGTAAGACGCAGCCCCGGAGGTGGGCGCTGTGCCAAAAAGGATCAAAAGGGCGTTCCAGCTAGCATCCCAAGCTGATGCCAAACACCCGCAGTGGTGACTCAGGCAATCACCACGTTCAAACCAGGGCAGTGTGTGAAGAAGGCCTAGCCATTGGCAGTTGGGTTCAATGGATGGCATGCAGCTGAGTTCTCTAAAGTTCAGGGGATACCCTGGTTGTGTTTCTCTCTCTTTGAATCAATTACAGAGCCATGCCACGCACATTCCGGGAACCTACTAATTACCTATACGTTGCTGTAAGGCCTGGGACGAAAGGACAAAACTTCATCTTTTGGCACATTCTTGGGAACAAAACCGTTCTAGGTTAAAAAACGGTTTCCTTGACAAGTGCATCGAATACGGACACATTGGTGGATACGGTGTGTAAGTATATATATATATATTATTTATGTAATATGATTGGTGCCCCTCGCGCGGGATCAAAAAGCCAAGCAGCACAGCATGTCACAGGAAATGATGGAGGCGACATGGGGTGAGATAATTGTTCCAGTGAAAACTACCCGATGTGGAACGGATATAGACACAAAATGATACAAAGGCATACGAAGGCGGCATCCGCAGAAGACCTCGACGGCTTTGTGGACACCCCAAATATCCCCAGGTCACCTCCCTTCTACACGATGTCTTGCCATCAGCTAGAGGCTAATGAATGCTTGCACTGCATCTTTATAGCCGCAGTCACCGAAGAGAGCTCCGATTTGTGCATAATGTTCTGACGAAAATATACGCATGCATCATTGTGCACCTGCACGTCCTGCAACTCGTCACGCAATAGTTGCGTGCTGCTCATGGTGAGTTGGAGTGCAGAAAAGTTCGATACAAATGCATGATTGTGCACCTGCACATCCTGCAAACCGTCACGCAAGAGCTGCGTGCTGCTAATGGTGAGTTGGAGTGCAGATCCGCACTCCCCACTTTGGCACAGGTAGGCCGCTTAAACAACTAAGAGATTTCACCTGGTCAGCTAGCTTTGGAGTCTTCAGCGGTCAGGATGATAGTTGCGACTAGAAAAACAAGCAAGTAAACCGCCTAAGAAGAGTCTCGACAGCTGGGCACTGGGCGAAGTTCACCCACAAGTGGGATGTCTTTGCCAGGCAATGCTGCTTTCAATAGTGTGCACTGTGAACCGTTTCAGTTTGTCATGCGAGCATTCACAGCAATACGTCGGCATGGCACATATGCCCACGCGTCTGCAAGCTCCAAGAAATAAGAACCAGGGAACCTGACAGCAAGTCAGCACAACAGCATGACCCGATTTCAGCATCCCAGCGTGATAAGGCGCCAGCATGTTAGCGTGACCGTGTGACCCATGCCAGCCCGCCCGCGCGACAACACGTACGCATGACAGCCTCCAAGTGACAGCATCATACGCAGCGCACCCACATGACGCCATGTCAGCGTCTCGGCGTGGCAGTACTTCAACATCCAAGTCCAGAACCTGATCCGGAAGCTCCGGAACCTCGTCTGGAACCTCCTCCCAAACTTGCTCCGGACCTGCTTCAGACTTCCTGCTCCGCTTCACCAGAACCTTCTCCGGAACCTGCTCCGGAACTTATGGCTGAAGACGCACAAGCTTCGCTGTTGGGGAAGAAGAAAAGATTCTACTCCCCTTCGGTCTGAAGTCAGCTCCACCCCACAGGCCTGGAATGGCCCGGATGGAGATTTCGGACTGGCAATGAATGCGGTCAACTGGTCAAGCGAATCGGGTTTGATGGGTAGGCACTAGGCATGGTTTGACCATCATGGAAAAGGGTGATCTCTTCAGGATTACAAAGGATCCCAGAACGGATACAGGACGGGTCTAACTTGTTTTGGTCTTGCCGACCTTCCCTGCACCAACTTGTTAGATAAGCAGAATCGAGAAAGATTTCTCAACATCGTACCAGCCAGCTTTGACAGCTTCTGGTGTCTTCGACCACTTGGGTCGACCAGTCGAAAGCTTCGCTGGCCAAGAAGACACCGTCCGACAGTCCAGTTCTGCGATATTTGCTGGCCTTGCGTTGAACTGGATCTCTGGGTCAGCCTTGAACATCTAGGCAACACAATATGGAGGGCGTTATATAGAGGGCATTGCAGCATTACAATCAAAAGAAATCAAAGAAATCCTGACATGCACATGATTCTTATGGATCTTGTATTTGACCCAGAATGATCCAGAGTGAAATTCAAACAAAGATCATTTTACACAAAGGTATCGAACCACCTGCAAGTTGTGCGAGATGGCCCGGCCCTAGAGTCGGCCCCGGAAAGTTTTATGCAAACCTGGTTTCGACGCTTAGATCATTCAAGGCCCCCTGGACCTGTTCATGATGCAGCGCATCAAGCTTCTTATGATTTCTTATAATGCTTCTCATCATTGGAGAGAACAGTCATCACCAAATGCTGACTTGCAGAATACAACAAATTCTGTGAAAACACTATATACTTTGTGGAAATGCCACTTCCAGGCGGTCTGGCTGGCTGTCTGCCAGTTCAAAACAGTGCCTATTCTGACATTCGTTATACAACATATATAAATATATAGTGCAAAATGCAAGGGGCCTCCCACTGGATCATCTTCAGGAAAACAACTTTGACATTCGTCCAAATTCATTCCAATACAATGCCCACCCAGGTGTTCTTCTAATTAAATCCATACGCAGCCATTCTGCCGGGGCAAATGAAGGTTTGAGAGCTACTGTAAGATCTTTGCTTCAGCCTACCAAAGCTCGTCATAGGGTCTCATCCACAGCCCAGGGAGGCTAAAGGAGGTTGTTTCATCAAACCTTTGGAGCAAAATCGGCCGTGTCACAGGGCAAACACTCAGAAATGGTTGGTCGTTATCTCCATGAAACCACTCACCATACAGGCTTCAGAGGCCTCCGGTCATTGACATGACCGACAGAGTAAGACGCGTGAGACGTATCAAGCAGATTCGCTTCAGGCGAATCATGATGCACTTCAAAGCGGATGGCTCCGCAGCGGCCTCCCTTGGGCAAGCTTGAAAAACACCTCGAATGATTGGACGCATGCAAAACATAACCATCTGTCCCTTTGGCGATTTCTGGATCTTCAATCTTGTTGGAGTCTTGCAGGTGACAAAGCAAGTCGAACATAACCAGAACATCACCAGAACTTAACATCACTAAACCATACTAAACCATTTTCAGGGGATGGTCGAGGGGGAACTCTTGCGAAGGGCCCTGCTCAGGAACCAAAAGAGAAACAGGTGTCTGCTAAAGATGCGCCTCCACATTTTGCAAGTTGAAGGGGAGAAGGAGATGGCGAATACGTCGACCCTTCTCCTAAAACTCCTTTCAAAGTTTGCTGTGGTGCACACGCCTGCGCCGCCTGTGCACGGATTACATGGCGCTGACTCAGCCGAAAGTTGGCCCATGTTGGCCCAGTTCTTTCTGCTCTTTCATAGAGGCTCCTTTTGAACAATATAGACATGGCCAAATCATACCTCACAATGTATAAAACTAAAATAAACTAAACCTGTCTTATCATGTCTGTCATCGCATTACATCTGTCTGTCATGCACTCTCAGCTGAGGCAAAGAGGATCTTCTGCACGGCTCCTGCGTCGGGTGCCTTTTGTTTCTGATTTCGAAAGCACTATGGAAAGCACTATGAAACTAGAAACCCCTAGTTTTGGGCCTTTGCAGATTTGCAAAACTTTGCACCGCTGAAACTTCGCATCGAATCCACCAGATGAATCTGTCAAAGTCGGTCCCTAAGCTTGGTCGCCTTGGGCATCAGATCCCCCCGAAAAAAAAATAGACTCAACACGGAGCTCTGGGCACCCTTCGAACCTGACCCAAAAAGACAATTCATTTTTTCGGCGCCTGTTTGGAATCCAACAGTTCCGGCCAGTGCAAAAGTGAAGTAGAGTAGCTTCTGAACCAGGCCCATTGTCACACAAGTATCCCATACCTCAGCTTGAGGGCGCAAAAGGCAAAGTCAGTACAACTTGAACAGTTCGAGACCAGCCAACAAGAAAGCTACAGGCTCGGTTGGTGAAGCTTAGTCACGAAAAAGCCACACTCGCTCAGAGACAAGAATGTTGCCAAACCCAAGTAGTCGTGGTCTTGTTCCTCATCCTCCACATCACATAGAGTCACCAGCGAAGGCAGCCGTCGGCATGCGGTGGTTGTCGATGCATGCGTCCACAGCACACCTGCCCAGGTAGGCCGAGCTGTTGCTGGTCATGTGTCACACAAACGCAGCTCGTAGCTGGTTGGTGGTTTCAACTCACTTGAAGAAGAGTATTATGATGAGTTCAATCACGCCAAGTAAGGTTGAATATAAAATGTCTTACGTATGAAACCACCATCGAGACATAGGGTTCGTACCAATGGCATGGTTCTCTCGCAAGTGAAACCACCTTAGGCTGCATGAGCATGTCAATTGGAACCTGAGAAGGACATTAGCAAAAACCCAGTTGCTTGGGGATATCTTTTGACTCTATTTGATGATGTATCAGATGTACGTATCATACTTGCGGCAACATTTGTGGGGTGGCCCGGCCAGAACAAGGGTGCGCAGTAGTTGAACACATGTCCACTGACAAAATACTTTGCTAGCTATGTGCCCTATCAAGTCCCTATCATATGTTCAGCATCAGCTGTTTGACTCCTCTTTGCACCCTGATCTCTGACCTGGTATGAGATAGGCCACAAACATTGATGAGGCCACCAGGTCCATTCCTCTATCTTGTTGCAAGTCATACAGCTGTGCAAAGATGAGCATGACCATTGTGGATCCTAAAGCTGTTAAGCAACGCTCGAAGCTGCGTGAGGTCTTCCGGAAAAGGCTGCTGATGCCACGCCAGTCACGCTTGGCCTCCAGGCAAGAGGCATCACCTTCCACAAACCAAGCGCTCCACGCGTTTACGATAAGCATCATGGCATGAGAGGTGCGCACTTGCCAGAAGCTAGCTACCACCAGCACAGCCGTGCTGATGGCATGCTCGATGCAGAAGAAGATGGCACTAAGATTGATTGACCCATCCGCTTCCCATACATAGCGGGCAAAGAGGCTAAGGCGAGCACCCAACAATGCAAGCCATACAAGCACTAAAAGCAAGGCATCCTTGCATGGGCAAGGCATCAGGCAACAAAGCTGCACCCAACAGGCCTAATCTTGGATGTCGATTTGTACATGGCACTGTATGGGATTGTAAAAGGTTAAAAGGACCTCAAAAGTGCTTGTACCATCTTGTAACATAATTCTCAGCCCTCTATATAGTTGCTTATGGGTCAGACTTGCAAACCCTCGAATCCTTCCTCCCCCTTTTTTCAACTTGTTCATTGGCCTCAGACAACAGCACTAGCACTTGGATTGGCCATTGGCCGCATGGAGACACTGAGCTGAGTTGTGTCTGAGCTGATGGTCCTGCTAGAGGCCTTCCGCGCAGTGAAAAAACTTCTCCAGACTGGGGCATCGAAAAGAAATATGGTACAAAACCATACAAAACCCGGTGTCATTCCCGTGTCCAGCCCCAAAAGAAGTCGAGTCCACCAACAACATCTCTGCCCAGAGTCGGACGAGCTCCATATCTTCCAGGCCATGTCGAGTGAGGTTTTCTCACAGTAACACGATAGTTCTTCGATACTCTGTGCCACTAGTCTCGTAGTGTCCTGGAGCAAGTGCGACAGAATCACTCACTTTGTCAAGGAAAACGGTTTGGATGGGTAGTTTTGTGGGTCTCCTTTTGTATCATGTCACGCATACCGTTCACATCCTTTCACTGTATACCTCACCTCGGGCCTCGTCTTCAACAGGGTTGTGGTATAACGTACCCCATAGCGACACTTCCAACCTGCTAGAGTAGCTCCAAGAGCCCCCGTATGCAGTCCTTGTAGCTCCAAAACCCACCCAGGCTGAGCAAAACCAAACAGCTGCCCAGAATGAGAAAGAAGTCCACAGCCAAAGGGGGCCAGGGATGAAAGCAAAGATTATGAGCCTGATCCGCGTTGTGGCAAAGCACGAGGTCGTAGCCCTTGCTGACAAGGCGGAAGAAGAGGAATGAGATCAGTAGCCAGTGGTATAGCCGTGAGGCCCACCATCGAGTACAGCCCAGCGAGCTCACTCCGAAGAGCGGCACCAAACCCAGTGCTGCTGAGAAGTGTCGAGATACCAAGTTGTTCAAAGGGCTGAGTGTCAGCCAACAAGACTGTGACCAAGACAACACCAGGGATTCCTCCAGCAAACTTGGCTGGTCGGACTCGGACTGGCCTGAAGGGATTGGCAGCACGGCAGTAAGTCTCCGTGGAGACAAGTTGGCAGTGAGTCGCGTCTCCCTCAACTTGAAAACATCACCTTACTTGCCCAAAAGAAGCTGGGAAATAAAGCATTCACCTTTGGGGACTGTGGGCAGTTCGATATAGAGTGAGTAAATCTTGAGTCTTGAGATTGAAGGTTGATTAAAAGGTCGGCGACTTCTGCAACCGAGCCACTAAGATTGGCCCGCCCTGACACAACTTGTTGCATTTCAACACTTGAGGTTCGCCTGGAGAGCTTTGGTGGTGAGTGAGAGCCGCGGGAAGCAGTTCCACTCACCTGGCAAGAACCAGCGTTGGCTTCACCGACCAAACTGACCGCCCCGTCCGACCCTTCCGGCCGGTGAGCTCGGAGCCCATTGTGAGTGTGAATTCCAGGTCATGGCATGGAGACGAAACGCTGCGTTTTGCCCGCCTTGTGACCCGTTGCCTCGAGCTCCTCACGCCCCTCGGCCATGGGCTTCAACTCCTTTCGAGGAGCCTGAAAAGGTAGATGGCAAAGGGACACCTGCCTGGAGTGACCATTCATGTCAATTCATATGAATTCGTCATTCTGAAATATTCTGAGAGTCTGAATGGAATCATGTTCCTACTTGGAAATCACAATTTGGAGCAATCCACTTGCCTTCCACTTCAAGTCCGGATGAAAGCGACAAGACTTTTCAAAGTGGCCGGTGGCTTGATGTCAATATCATTATATATATATGCAAAGACCTCATAAATGCAAAGACCTCATACCAACGAGCACTCTCCACCTTCTTCTCCTCCTTCTTCTCCTTCAACGTCTTACTCTCCACGTCTTTATCCTTCATGTCTTTCGTGTCCTTCACGTCCTCACTGGCTGTTCTGCGCCGATGAGGTGCACGGAAAGGCACCAGGCTGCTGATGTCCATTTGCAAGGCTTGCTTCGCAGCACTCTGCTTGGCCTGGAGATTGGAGTTGGACCAACGGTGGCCAACATGGCGATGTTGGAACAATGATGAGCCGTTTTCGATGCCATGAGTGTCGGTCTTTCCATTTGTAACACTCTCCGGTATTTTTTTCCGGTTGACTTTAGGATGCATCAACCTGTGACTCAGCAACGCCCCGCATAGCATGTGCTTCAGTGTTTCGGGCGTTTCCTGTGACAGCACCCGCCTGCCGCTTGGCGCGTCGCGATTCTGAAGCGGCGGAAGAGACCGAGAAACGATGATCCATCTGTTCGCCCAGGTGATGCAAGCCTTGACAGAACATCCACGCTCTGTGAAAACAGGAGTTCTTTTATATTGAGTTCTGACTCATTCTCATCTCCGCCCAGACACCATCCTCCAAGGTGTCCAGCCGATTTGCAATCGAATCATGAACCGCGTGAATGGCCTCGTAGGTGGGCACGGCAAGTACAAACCGACTTTTTGCTCACGCCAGCTCTAACCCCGGGGGATTTAGCGTTTTTTTGCTATCAACAACATTCTCCCCAGTGGCCCTCCAAATTCATGTACATGTGTTCCCACGCCTGTCACTTCTTTTGGGGGGGGGGTCGGGTGGGGTCCTGCCTCCATCAGCTGTGTGCAGCTGATTCTTTTCTTATTTGCTTGCTTGTCGACGGGGTTTCAGTTGATTGGTCGAGGCTGGCTAACAAGGTCTCAGATGAAGAGGCCAGGAGGCCATGAGAATCATCGGCCTTTTGGCTATGATCAAGTTGGGGGTACGCAATAACGCTCAGCTTCTAACGTATTCTGTTGTTAGAGTCTACTTAACATGAAAACAGTGTTGACGCTCTTGTCTATGGCTATGGTTACATGAGGAAAGTGTGGTTGACGTTCCTGGCACGAGGTCGCTGTTGGCGGCGTGACCTAGTTTTTGGAGGCAAGTTGTTTTCCCGGGGGGCTCTTCCACTTCCATGAACATCAGGAACCTCCCAAAAAACCGTTGGGCCAAGGGGTTCTATTGAAGATCTTGCAGGTGCGGAATTCTCGATTGGTCTTTCCCCTTCTCAATTTGGTTTGGACAATGGCAAAGGTACACAAAGTCATCCTGTATAAATATGGTACATATGGTGTCCCATATAGATTCACACATGCGTTGCGAAAGTCTTGTCATGTTCTCCGAAAGCATCTACGAGTCCAGCAAGTATGCCCATGCTTATTATTTCGTTTGTATTCTAAAAAGAACTCCTCCACCTTGCCCGAAACTGCACCACGAAAGGATTGGAAGGTCTGCCTTTGAATGAAGATCCTACACGTAAAAATCCCCCTCACAAAGAACCTCTACCAACTCCTATACCAGCACTCTTCAAAAAGACATACAACACAAATCAACACAACATACAAAATAAATCACCCATTCCCCACGCTCCCAACATCGAAACGCGACTCATCGAGTCACTGCTTTCAACCCGCCTGAAGGAGCTCGTCGAAACCCGTGGGCAGCATCCTCGGGAGCGCGTCCGGCGCGTCCACAGGGCCGGTCGCGGGCGCCACGGGGCCGGACCGCTGCGCCATCGCTCGGGGTGCCGAGTAAAGGAAGCCAAGCAAAGCAACGGATCTGTTTCGATTGATTCGGTTTTTTTTTTTGAAAACTGGGAAGAATCTGACCGAAGGGCATTGCCTGACTACTGCTAAGCGAGCCAGAAGCAGGGTAGCGGTATGTATGTATGTGTGTGGATCTGTGCAAAAACGTCCAACTACACATCTAACTATTGAGCACAAAAGGATTTGAGAAGGGGCAAATATGGCCAGAACGAATTCTTCGCAATAGACCGTATAACAAAGAGCGTGCCTGGCTTTGTGCACCACTTGCTCCTGGTTTATTTTGTGTGTTGCTACTTGCCTCCAATCAAATCTGTGTGCTTGTGAGTGGCGGCAAGGTGGTAAGCACCATTTTGCACAGGCCCTTTAAATATTTCAGAGTCACCCTGGTCAGGACCAAGCTGGGCCTCAAAAAAGCGCACTTTGGTGAACCAAAATACTATACATGTCACTACTCTCATGGCAAAATGATACTGAAAATGTTACTGTATCAACGACTAAAACCTGTTTCTACCAGCTGCTGGCTTCGGGGTCATGAATGGACAACTTCACACATCCTACACTACCAGGTTCGACACCGCTTCACAGCGCTTTCAAAACGAAAAACACCTCTAACCCAGGACCTCTCGAACCCTGGAAGCCGCACCTCTGGGGACTGCGAGTGATAAAGGCCTGGGCCAAGACCGAGCCCCAGGAGTCGGCTCCGTGCATGGACGGTCCGAACTGTTGGAAACCCTGAAACCCTGAAACCCAGGGACTGGTTTGGTCTGGACCATGTCCTCGAATGGAGGGCCGCAATGGGCCCCATGTGTTGAGCTGAATACAACAATCGTCTGGATGGGTGTCTGCAGAAGCTCGACACTTCCTAGATTCTGGCATCTTCTATCCACCTTCGTTCTGGTAGTACGGTATCCATACCTACAAGTTTTGCAAACCAGCAGCCACAGTGGTGGAGTTGAAAGCAGGGTCAATATGCTCAGTATGATGAAGTTCATTGGGTTGGCTGGTTTAGTAAGAGCTGCAGCCATCATTAACATAATAAGCTCAGGTAACAGGTATGTTAAAATGCTGCACTCTTGCTAGCAACTGGCAGCAGTGGATGCTGACAGCGCCTGCTGGTGATGGTGGGTCTTAGAGTCTTCAAAGCTAACAACGCGTCGTTGCGTTGAAAGTTGTGCCAGTCTTACATCCACGACCCTCAGTTCGGGTGTGAATAGTGTGTGTCTTCAAGAAAATGCCCTCAAGGCTTGCGGGAACACCTCCAATAATCCCTCAGCCAAACACTAATTGCTAGAGTTCAGTTCTGTACAGAATCCTGCACAGCTTGCGTGCACCTCCCTCTCTTATGGCACCTTTCGGAAAACCACATTCCAAACTCTTGGATTTTTTGCTTCGGGGGCGATCTATTCAGTCAACTGCGGCGGTGCGGAAAAGGCTCGGGTTGTGATGGCGGGTTCGTCGGCTGCCTCCATGGCCCACCGCCCCTGCAGGCATGCGGATGGTGAGAGAGCCGCAGTGCCTCAGGGTGGTAGTGGAGACAGTGTTGCTCAACCATTTTTCCCGACCGACTCGGCTTGTTCATCAGTGCTTGCTCATGAAGGAACAGCACAGGGGTGCAACCGAAACACACTCCTGGTCACTGAGTGGGGGTGTGGTCGTCGCCAAGGACAAAGTACATGAATTCCCTGTGTTCGGTGGATATGCTGCTTTGCTTTATTTCTGTATACATTCAGATCAGTAGACTGCAGCACAGCTCACTCCTTTTTCACCGTTCGCGAGGGGGAGCTGGGAACGCCATGAACTCTTATGAGTCATCAGAAGCACTCTTCCGATTTGCGTTGGTTCGTACTCCTAGGACCAGTAGGGGGTGAACTCCTTTCACCGGCATGAAGAGAACTCTCAACACCCGCTCTCTCGAGCCTACAGCTCCAGAGCGTACAGGAGGATACTGTGGACTTAACTAACCAGTTAAGACCGTGACCCCTCGGAGTTAGACTCACCCGGCCGCCGCACCCGGAGCAAAGGGGTGACCACAACCCTGATGGGCCTCACCCACCGGTCGGACCCGGCACTCGTTCCTGGCCGTGGCTTTCTGCTGGCCCCCCCAAACCAAATGAAAACGCGCAGCGGAATGCGCAACATCACACTGTTTCTGGGCAGGGTGGGTGGGGAAAAGAAATTCACCTGAAGCCGTTTTGGGTCACTTGAGCATACGTTGTAGCGGCGGCATATGTATGTGCACCATGCCACAACTCAAGTGAGATCCACTGACATGAAAGATTATGTGTCCACCACACCTGCCCTACAAGCACAAGACACTACAAATTATATATATATATATCTGCCTTCCACGGGTGTATCCTTATCTGCCGCTTGGCGAACCAACACAAAGTTCAGTCGTTTGCCGTGAATAAAACGCCTTTTTTCGTTTCAAACGTCGCGGCAAACGTCGCTGTTGGGTCGGGGAAGATCGCCGTTGGAAAAAAACCTTGACTTCGATCGGAAACAGGTCAGTGTCTTGGCAGACAAAATAGTTGGCATTTGCGAAAGAAAAAGCAGCTTTTGATTGAAAAGGCAGAAGAAAGGCATAGCTATGATGGCCCAGGAAGTGCGTCCCCCTACCCCAGCAGTAGACCTCGACCTCGCAACCTCGACCAGGGCAGAAGACGTCCAAATCCCGCCGGACCCACCAGCAGCTGTAGCGGAGATGACATGCTAATGCGAGTAATGGTAATGCATGACAACAAAAGGTTCAACAAGAGTGACACGATAACGAAAAAAACAACATGAACATGCATATCATGAGGTGAATAAGACAAAATGATGATGACAAGCACAACATGAAACCAACCATCGTGAATGAGCGAGATGTCACGAACATGAAGTTTACATGGAAGACAAAAGAATCTGACCTCCACCTCCCACCGCTTCATTTTGATCTCGGTGGTTCAAGGCACGAAATCGATGACAATGCTCTCACTGGCATGAGAAGGATGAGAAAAAAAAAAACACTACATCACAAGCGAGAACAAGTCATGCCAACGAAGAGTGGATGACCGTGTGCATCCGTGTACTACGCGGAGTGCACTTGGTGCGAATCGCATGAACATCCAAACCTGAGATGCAAACCATCCAATCACAGGGACCAAACCTGAAAAAGCCTCTCCATCGGTCGGTCGACTGGGGGGTCCCGACCAGGTACTTCCAGCTCGATAGCCTGAGCTCCAGTCCCCTTCGGAAGAGGACCGGGTCCATCGGGAGGGCCAAAGGCTGCTCTTCAAAATCTTGACTAACTATATACACTCTTATCACTCTTTCAATTCAATTTTTGCAGGATTGGCACTCAAACATGACAACTGCCGGGGTCGATCAGAGACTGCAGAGGTTTTTGGTAACCTTTCTGACTGGTGTTTAGTAGAGAAATGGAGAATAAGGGAATGAGCCGTCACTGTACACATTAGGATCCAGCCACCCTCATTCCTTACGAATCGCAGGTCGCACTCGTCAGATTTGGAACCCCAAAATGCAACTGCTGGGATGGAGATCGCCTTTGAGTGCAAAACGTCCAACACTTTGAGCGCAAAAAAATGCAAAAAACGTTACAACAATTGTAGCTTTATTGTTACTAGCAGTAAGGCTAGGAGCTACTAGTAGCTTCTTGCTCGTAGTAGCGATGCCCTTTGTTACTAGTAGCTTCGTGTTCATGTCCAGCAGGATATAGGGTTTAGAATTGTTCTTTGGCTGGAATCTTCCCAAAGACCAAGAGAGGCACAAGGGGACAGCACATGGGACCAACAGCGTCAAACTGCGGATCAACAGCATCTAAGTCATACAACCGTGACGAGACTCGAGCGCTTGAAGATCGAAAACTGATGCAAATCTGGGGGACCAAAATCAAAAATAGGGACAGCACAAACAAAGGCACCGCGAAACCCTGCAAATGAAACGTAGCAGTGTCATCTCAAAGAGGGGCTGCCAGCATTTCAGTGTTTGCATTACTTATCCAATCCAATACAATTTCCATGTGTATAATGAGGTCGCATAAAAATTACTAGTCTCTAGTAGGTTATCGCCATCGGATATGTTCTCTTTTCATTTGCAGGGTTTTTAATGTGCAACATCTCCAATAGCTTTCTACACTCTTGGCAGCATGACTGTCAACCACAAATTCATCCCAAAGGCAGTTGCAAAACTCAAGCCCACCTTTCAGCAACTCTCACTTCAAAAGCGCGATCACACTGACTTCAATGTCTATTCAGAAAAGGAGGAGGTTGCATTAACAAAAGGCTATTCTTACTAACGATTTGATTAATTAATATATATAAATTATATCATATATATCTTTTTGAGGTCATGTGCACCAAGGGAATCAACGTATATAATGTGTCACGCTATGGTTGCTTTACCATGATTAATCAATACACGCTTCTTTTTGGGCGATGCTAGAAACTATCTAGAACCTTTAGACTTGCCTTTAAACTGTGGCCTTCTCGTACGGGTGCATTGTAATTCTGCAACTATTGCCTTTGTGGATCTTCGTGGCCTTTGTGTGTATGTCCTGCATCGAAATCGAAAAGGACGGCCCATGACTCGTGACACTGGAGAAGATGAATCTGTGTCTCTCTCTCTCTCTCTATGTGTGTGTGTGTGTCAAGTACAGCACGGTCGCTCAGTGTGCAATACAAAAAGCACTTCTTGCACAAATCCGACTCGCAAATACGGACGTGGAACAGCACCACCTCTTGGTACTCAGTCTTAGTCTTTTTTCGGCCGTTCTATCCACTTTCATGTTGAGTCGTCTTTGGTCAAATCAATCCGTTGGTCATGGTCCCACCCAGATCATGCGCTCCCAGCGGACACGGGGAGCCCCCGTCCGGGACTCCCGGACGATACTTCGCGGCTTCGTTCACGATTTGATCGAACCTCGGGGCGGTGAGAAACTCGAAGCAGTCATCGTCATGTAGACTGATGAATATCTTCAGTCTGTTTTCATCAAGAGGAGAAACATGACAGGCCGAGTGGTTCACTCCTCGAGCCCGCGAGCAGTACGGGCGGCGGACCCTCGAAATGAAAGGCTTCACAGCGTGTACCGTCGCCCCGGCCAGAGCGGACGCTCGTCCTCACTTCCGGGGGGCCGGCGCTGGGAAGACATAGTCGGCGAACTGAATCTCGGCAATGGGCGTGTACCTGGCCGCTAGCGAGGGTAGCAGGTGTCGTGCAAATAGCAACTTGGGAGCAAAATCCCATGTGCTGGTTGGTAGGTTGGTAAGTGTGGTGATGAATCGAGCCAACTCTCGAACCACCCGAGATCTCGCCCGCTGCCGACTTTGGCAGGCGCTTTGGAGAGGTGCGAAGCTTTGTTTCGATGCGCTCCGACAAACAGTGACAGACTGGGACTCTGCATTTTACACGACTTGTGATGGGGCCTGGGCCAGGGCAAAGAATAGATTGAAACTGAACTGTCCTCAAAGGATAATGCTTCCTACACAAAAGTGCATGCAAATGCTTCCTACAAAGGTTCACTAGCCCCATGGCCTGTCCCATATGTACCCTGATAGACAAGGTCTCTTGATTCAACTCTCTTCGTCGGTCATGTTGCGCTTCCCTTGCTTGTGCTGAAGCGTGTCCGCAGCACCCAACAGAGGCTAAGCCGACCGCAAAGCCTTGGTGCCGTGCTGCCAAACGAAGGAGAATATGAGAAGCTCAAGGACACAACCAAGGGAGACACGTCGACGTCGGCTTGTGTTTTCACAGGGTTTGGTGGAGGATCATTTGGATCATCGGGGATGTCGGGGCTCATCCAGCCATCTTCTATCGTTAAGAAGAAGAAAAATAATAAAATGCTTTAGGTATCTTTAGGTCCATTCACCACAACTGTCGGTTGTTGGTCCATCGTTGTCGGTCCGTGACCACCCTCAGTCCTTTGGGTGGCGAAGTGCTCGCGAACTGAAAACGATGCCGCTTCACAAGGCAGGCGTGACAGGTTCACAGGAGTTGACCATCCCTCCCTTAGGCTTCTGCTCCAGGGGTTGGTGGGTTCGAGGGATTCCAGCTGGTAGGGTGTGGCCTCGACCTGGCTCGTATCTGAGATGGTGAACTTGTCCAAGTACAGTAGCAATCTAGCAATCTTGACGTGCCAACACCTTGCCTCCAGCCCGGTGTGTGCACAAGCTGAAGCTCTCCTTCGAAGGAATCATGTATTGATAATTGTTGGGAAGACTTGTTCCTGTGAGGCCCCTCAATTCTCTAAACACATCTGAGAACACAGTATGGACAGGTTTGAGAAAAGCTATACAGAAAAAATAAACATAAATAAATGTCACCTGTCACTGTCACCCCCATGTTTCACACTCTTGCCCAGGACCCCCAGTCACCAAACTTGGATGACATGATGGTTTGAGCCAAAATCACCCACCAACCCTGGGCTTGATAAGAACCATGATTGGATACGATCGCAACAAGTTGAATAGTTCACTTGCTTCCATTCTTTCATCTCACCCGGCAAGAACCTGCCAATCCTCGAGCCGCCGTACCTATAATCCCTTGCTCGGAGAGTGGCGTGTTGAACCTGAGCCCATCTTGAGTGAAGGAGACGAATTACGAACCTGCAGGATTCAAGGTAGACCCTTACAAATGTCACTGAGACACCCAGGGCGCTCTAGCAGTCGATCCAAAAACGAGCAACACGAAGACTCTTTATAGATCTTTATAGAGATTTGACACTGCTTTGTACAAAACGTTGAAATGTTCAAAACGATTCAAAACGTTGAAATCATGCGGATCGGCACATTGAAACTCCGCCCAGTCGTCACTCATGAGCCTCGGGTCAGAAGCCTTTCGGGGGGTCAGGGTCTGATACCTGCCATCATTCTCTCAAAGCCTTCTGCAATCCACATCATTGACTCTGGTACACCCCGCAAGTCGTCATACACGGGAGGTGACCTGGTCATGTAAACTCTACTGTACCAAGTAGAAAGTGATAGAAGGTGTGGAGGTGCCAATTTTTCATTGGATCTATCTGGATCTTCTAGGGAAAGGTCCTGGCATTTCCTGCACCCTGGGCACTCGGACACCCGGTCCTTCCCAAACCTGGCACGGCTCGCTCTGGGCTCGCTCTGGGCTGGTAAGGCAAGAGGTTCTTCATGGTTTTTCCTTGGCAAATCCCTTTTCGGATTCCCCAAGTCGATCTATGGGAACTCATATATTTGGGGAATTGGAATATAGGATTAAAGCCCGGGCCCCTGAAATCCAGGCGGGGCTTCAAGCGCTTCAACAGTCACCGCACCTTTTCTCAAGTGCTAAAATCAATGAGTATGGGAAAAAGCCACCCACATCGACTTCTCCGTAGTGTTCCGAAGGACAACAGCCACCCACATCTTCCTGAATGGACACGACCATGGAAGTGGGGCATGGCCTCGTGAAAGACCCGTGTTCAGAGCGAGCGTGAAACAGCTCTTCACGTGGGTGTGAACTCCATCGCCCCACGTACCGGCCCATCTGAGAGTCTGACTGCTCTCGCAAGTTCATGCTGCAGCCTGGAAGTCTTCAGATCTGATGAGACGAAACCGATGGACCCGGACTGCCGAAGCCGTCGGTCTCGGTGCATCCGCGAACGGAGCCGCCGGCGTTTCACGCAGCGCGGATCCCTGCGCCATGATGTCGCGCCAACGATGGTGACCTTGTTTTGAGTGTTTTCAATAGGGGGTTCTCGGAATGTGGGCGTCTGGAGTCTGGAGGTTATAACTATAATATTCATATATATATACACCGAATCTTTCTGTTCAGCATAGTTAGCCACGATGCTCCAAACACTTTGATATATATTTGATTAGAAAAAATACAGTCCTTTGGTCGTTCTCACAAGGTGCGTTGTGAGACGTTGAAGTATGGGAGACCTTGGGACAAACTTTGACAGATTGAGTCACATCTCATTGGAGGTTGGCGATTCTCCCTTCACAAGCCACTTGCCATCCAGATCGAGTTTCTCTCGGTGCATTTCGAGATTCTAAGATGCTTCTGATTTGGGGTCGTACAACCAACTACCAGCAGTCAACCTCAGCCCACTTTCTTTCAGTTGGTCCCACTTTCAAAAGCCAACATGATACACCAAATCCACATTGAAAAACATGCTACGCAAATCTACACATCATTGATTGCCCGACCGTGTACTCTCCTAAGAACCTCGGCGAATAGCCGCTCAGTCCCCAATCACCGCATTCCGTTTCTTGTCCCGTCGTTCGTTGGTTTCCGCTCGGGTCTCCCGGCGGAAGACGCCGCCAAAGGCCACGTCCTCTCCGAAGAGCATTGCCTCCGCGTCTTCTCCGGGTCTCAAGAGAAAACATCCAGCGAAAGGTCTGGTTTCTGGCCTTGACAGGGTGCAAGAAGCTAAGGGTTTCGATGCTTCAAACATGTTCAAAACGTTCAAACAACATCAGGAAATGTGAAGATCTTGTGTGTGTGTGTGGCGTAAGTCTGTGTGCGCTTTCCTAGCAACCCTCCAAACCAAGTACCTGCAGTATATTATGGATGTAGAGTTCTCGGACATCGGATGTCGGCGCATGCATCTCGCGCGCCTTGTCGTTGGAGCTGAGGGCAATTTCCATGGCATTGTTGATCGCCTACGGAGCAAGTTTTACACATCGATTGCTGAACAAAACCCATCCTGTATCTCTCACCTTTCCTAACGTAGCAACCTGTGCAGGCGCAAAGTTTGACCAGCCAAGTGAAGTGACGTAACCCTGCATTGAGCACTCCAATTGAACCAACTGAAACATGAAAGGATTGTTCGTCAGGCTTCTTACAATTTAGAGGTGCATATGTTCGAAAGTCTTGACATGGGAGAGCTTTATGCCCACCAGGTTTCTCATTGGAGATAGGGCCACCTGACCACACACCAACCAATAATCAAAATTAACTCGAATCAGCTGGGTGGTTAGCCAACCCCAGAATTATCAGCGCAAAAATTGTTCGCAATGTGTGCAGCTGTGGTTCGCCCAATTACCACGGGGCTGCCCATCAAAGCTGACTTCGCACTTGCTCCCATGATCTCGATCAGATGACAAGCCAGGACACCGCCACACACCTGTGATGCCCCTTCTTGCAGAAACATGCCATAGTGAGGCTTTTGTTTGCCTTTATATAGCGGTCCACCTTCAGAAATGGTCCAGGATTTTATAAGCCACCCGGTCTGCGCGGCAACACGGGATAAAAGTTCAATCATGGTGACCTCAATGGGCTTGAAGGCTCCGATCTCGATGGGGATCTTCAAATCCCAGACAATTCATCTTGAAGTCGAATCTGTTAACTCGTTCTGCGTGGAACGCAAGGCCGAAGACATTGATCATAAGTGAAGCACGCAGCCCTTGAGAGCATCAGTCACCATCGAAGTGTGGCCTAACTGACAAGCGGGCAGTTTGGGCTTTGAAAGCTGACAGCTGCCGCCGCAATCTCTGAGCTGCTGCCAACAACCGTTAAGGTCAGGCCAACAGTTTCTCTCCAACCTCTAGAGGCTGCTGGGCTCGGTCACCTTCTCAAAACTCTTAAGTGCGAAACGCCAAGCTCTGGAGGCTGTTGCACCATCTGCGTCAGCTTCTCTGTGTTCTACCACTCGCGCATCGTCCACGGCCCTGATGTTCAAACCAGCCGCGCTTTTTGCCCTGTCGCCTGCCTGGGCAGTGAGCCTTCTTTCGCAATGCTTCGCGTCCATAATGAGAAGCACAAGGGTCCTTGCCAGTCGCTCATAGATGAATTACTGAATTCTTGGTGGATGGGTGATTGTTCCATGAACAAATGAGTCGGTGGGCGCGCACATTGATTCCCATGGCGAGAACCGACGCAGCCCGCAGAATGAACGATTAAAAACGGACGAAGGAACCAACCAACCAACCATGCACATTGATTCCCACGTTGGGTCGACACAGCGGCAAAGGCCTGCTCTACAAATGATGGCCCCAATCATGAGACTCATGTCTTTGTTAGTGTTCTCACCCACAACACTACTCGATTTGATCATGTGTTTGCAAGCAGCAACGCAAAACTGCAGGCGCAGCGACATCACCTTTCGAAAACTTTATTTTAGTTGTTTCTCTAATGAAGAATCACTATTCTAAAAAAAGGGCTGTGTAAAGGATGTTGTTCAAACTTTGATAGGAGCTTAATAAAGGATTTAAAGTGTGAAACAGCATAAAACTGTCCGAGGCGACTCTTCCCAGGTGTCCATCTTTGCGGGTCCCCCCATTTTGGGGACCCCCTGCTTTAAAAAACGCGCCCGAGGTTTGTTTTAATTAGCGTTGGTGCTTTCATAATATGGAAGGTATTACTTAGTTTGATCGCAAGATAGGGGAACTCCAACCACCTGCTACACACGCACAGACAGAAACACACACTTATGGATATGCGTACTGACTGACAGCGGTGCCACACGCCAGCCTGAGTAAAACCACCTAAGGTTCCAGGTAGTAAGTATGAGGCCTCCAAAACCTATGAACACGAGGTCGAACGGCGGCGACAGGGTGACGGCGGGTCGAGGTCCAAGCACTCCAAGGTGAATCGCCGCTGCATTAGACGCTTACTGCACAACAAAGAATGAGACAGCTTTGCGCTTACGTAGGTTCATCTCAAAGCAGGTACGTCAATCCGGCGTCCCGGATTGATTTCACACATGCAACACTGGCGTCTTCGTTGGTGCCAGTCCAGTGTGCATCCCTGGCACCCCCTGCTTAAAACAAAACAAAACAATTCAAAGGAAACCCTGTGACTACAAGGGGCACACACACACACTGATCTAAGATGCAGGGGCTAGCCACCTGCAACACACGACCGTACAAGATGGAGGGGCAAGCAATCTGAAAGATGAAAACATCAAATATATACCGGGGCTAGCCACCTGCAACACACCACAACCATTTTCTTTCAAGATGAACGGGCCAGCCACCTGCAACATGTAAATATCAAATTTTCCAGGGCGAGCCACTGGCCAGCACAGAATCCCAAGATGCAGGAGCCAGCCCCCTGCAAGGTCAGATGGCTAGCCCCTGACTCTATGCTGAAGATGATGACAATGAGAAACCGGTTGGGCATAGAAACTCTACAGTGTCAAACCTTTGGATATATAATATGTACCTCTTTAAAAGAAAGAAACGCATCTCCGAGGGTCGAAGACTCCATTCTGCTTTGGCTTCACCACACAGATCCTGCGAATCGCAGGCTTCACCCTCCGGATCGCGCCTGAAACATGTTCATCTGCTTCTGCGTCGCAAACGCTCGGCCTCCGAGATTCGAACGGAAAGGGCGAGTTGCTTGGATGAGACAAATTGAATGCTTGGATGCAGCCTTCTGCACCCACTAAACATGAAAATCATCTTCCAACCAACGCCACTCACTGGGGCGGTCCTATGTGGCCTGCGCATAACACCAGATTTGCCTCGTTTTGGATCCGCTTTCTGCGGCTGCTGGATGCTTGTAGAACACAGCATCATTGACGCGATGACTCTCTTTTTCCGCGAAACCATCACTTCTTTTCAAGCGCCGAAAACCCACGCAAGTCGCCGGCCATTTGCCACTGCAGCTCTGATAAGACACCTCGGTCAACAGTGGGAATAGGTTGGCCGTTGACCTTTTCGTGGGTGATCAATCCAGACATCCAAAAGACCAAGGTCGAAAACCCCTGCAACTTGCAGAACTTCGGAATTTCCCAAAAATTCAAGGCTGCCCGAAAGTCAGCAATCAAAAAATAAAACAATCTCCAACGACTGCTTTTTCACTTCCACTTCGTCCTGTGACTGCGGCTTCAACATGCTTCAACCCCGGACTGCCCCAGACTCAAGTCCAACTCAGATCCCGGACTGCAAAGTGGCTGGGCCTTTTCGCTGAGCTCCCACCTCAGCTGTAGCCAGTTTAACAAAGAGGCAAGTCCAAGTGCAGAGCGCTGTGCGGTTTTGGGGTTAAAAAGAGTTGTTTCTGATTAGGTTGGAGTCGGAGGCCATCGCTTCTAGGTTGGAGGCCATCCCTTCTAGGTTGCAGGCCATCGCTTCTAGGTTGGAGGCCATCGCTTCTAGTGTGGAGGCCATGGCTACTAGGTTGGAGACCATCGCTTCAAGGTTGGAGGCCATCGCTATTGGTGGAGGCCATCATCATCGCTGCTAGGTTGGAGGCCATCGCTCTTACATCGCAGGCCATTGGGTTGGAGGGTTTAGAGTTTAGGGAGTCAAAATGAGTCAAGCCAGGGCGTGTTGAGTCAAATAGTTCCCCCAGGTTCCCCCACTAAACTGGTGCATGTCTGCGTATAGTTTGTGAACGATTCTTGGGAGCTTTGGTCACAGCGCTCCTATCACAAAAGCTCATCCCCAGAAATCTCACCGAGGGGGGGCGTGCTTCTCCAGCAGCTATCATGCAACTGAATCAGCTTTCGTTTGTTCTTTCTTTCCCAGCCAAACATTCACAGAGCCAGGAGACGCAGTAGCTGCAAGGGTGGTGATCGTGACATCATCTTCAGTGTCGAAAATGTGTTGTGCATGTTGCCAGTGAAGCGCCTGGCCGGATGAGTGCGTTGTTCGATCTATATACTCATCTCAGATGGAGTGGAGGACTGTTGAGGTCTGAAAATGGTAGCTGTCCTTGTAAAGGAAGTTGTTTCGGGATACTATAACAAGCCTGACTAAGTGGTTGCTGTCTGGTATCCTGCAAAACAATGCCCTTCATTATAGTATGTTGTAGTTGCATGTCTCAGCACTTCTCTGCTTCTGGCACTTACACCTTCTCTTGCAGCTGTTCTTTATCTCTGGTGGGCACTCATCAGCGGTTGCTCAATTACCTACTAGAATCAAAACCACCTTCACGCGATGCCAATGGTATATTGTTAGACTATAGGCTAACTCGGGGTGAGTACAGTGCAACGAAGGCTGCAAAAAGGACCATGCTGCAATGCTGCACATGTGCTTTTGTTGTTGGACCATAAGGCTGCCAGCTCCATCCATGAGATACAGTACGAGTTGGGATTGGGTGGACAATCCAAGCGAGATCATTGAACTTCAGTTCCTGCAGGTAGAAAATTGACCCACACAGGGTGGCCCCCTTTTGAGGACCAAAGTGTGTAATCCCCACCAGGTGTACAGGTGACGAAGGCACTGTCCGCGGTGTGTTGGAGCTCCACAAGTAGATAGGCAGAAATGGTTTCCATCCCACCTTTAAACCATTCAGTATAATTCAGACCGCACGAAGGCAGTTGGGCAGAAATGGCCTTTGCGAGAACCGTCTTGCCGATCGGCCTTGACACAACTGCTGCCAGCGGTGTGCAGGGAGATGGTGGTGCTGTCAAGGCGCCTGAGGCGAGAAGCAGGGATTGGGAATGATTGGGACCTTCAGTCACCCCTCTAGTTCTGCAGCAGTTTGTTCATCAACTTCTCTACCCCCCCCCCAGAAAAAGGAGGGTTGCATTGTTGACCCCCCTAACATAGCCTGAAGAGGGGGCGAGTCTTGGATTCCAAACACTTGAAAGAAGCAAACAAAGAATGAGACCCGTCGTTGCACCATTAAAACACACACACAGGCTGAACAAATTGAAAACAACCATTGGTGCCCCAAGGGCTGGTGGATCCAAACGGCATCGACACACCGAGCAGCTCGTTCACGGTGGGAGTGTGGCAGGCACACTAACTAGATCACGCAATATCCATACGTCATCAAGACATATAGATCAACAACAATCAACATGAACTTCGAGCGCCACCTAGATGTGGTTTTGATAAATTGGCTGGCATCCAAACCTCCCTCAAGCAAACCACCAAACACCACCAACCAGGCCCTCAGGTTGGACGGCCACCAACCTGCAACAAAGCGCCCATCAATCGGCCCCGCATCGGGGCCTGCGCCCAAAATCACCCAACAACTTCAGCGCGACGGCCCAGAAGCCGCCCTTCCTCGGCCGTCCGGTCGGGGCGTGGTGGTTCAGCAGGACGGACCCGGATTCTTATATTTGGCAACAAATACCTAAATCAAAGCACTAAGACTATGAGGAACAACCAAAGCCAGCGGCCGAAATCGGAATTTCTGGCGAAATCAGGTTATGCGCAGGTGAAACCTCATGTTGACCTCGAAACAACCGCCCTCCTAGCATGGCCATGCCCGGATAGAAACAATCCCGGTCCCCGTAGCTTCTGGACAGAACAACCACCACAAGGGATGAAGAAATGGCAGCAATAATAGGTACAAATTGTTCAAACAAGCCCATGTATGTAAGCGTTCCAATCAGCCTCGTGGTATGCATGTGATACCCTGTGATTCTGTGGTGAAAAGCGAATGCTTGTCCCGTTTAACCCCTGTCTGCTCAAAGCTGTTTCGATGCCTCATCTGTCAAAAAACCTCTGCAATCGTATCCCGGTATATAAGTGTTTGGGGGGTCCTTTACATCTAAAGCCAAGTCAAAACACCATCAGTTTTCATAAGTGGTCAGTTTTGGGGGGAACTCTGACGAATGAGTGTCGCATCAGAATGACCGGCTTACTTGACCTCCACCGAATACCACATCAGTGGGGTGTGTTGGGGTCGGTGGTTCTGAACGCAGAACACAGCATCCAAGCAATGACAAGCCACTCGCAGACGTTCATGGCACTGTTGAGGGTGATGGTGTTGGGAGAAGTGGTAAACCTGGGTGCGTTTGTTTTCAAAATCCACACTGGCACTGGAGACTTAAGGTTTACACAAAAGGAGTTCCAGATTGAAGTTCTTCTATAAAGCTGGCGGGCTGGTCTTTCCAAGTCTCAAGCTCTTTCTCGAGGCAACCCCCCTCAAAAGACTCGATTGGCATTGAGCGGACCAGAACATGTTTATCATGGTTTTCCCTTGACCCACAAGGGGTGCCATTCTCGGGACATCTTTACAGCGTCCATACGGATGTTTCACTGCTGTGCAAAAAGGCTTTGGCCTCAGGTGACGTCAATAGAACCCACCCCATCTATGAAGTAGCATCAAGTATGTTTGCAAGTACAAGTGACGTCATATTTACCGTCTCAACTACCTTCCGATGACACGTTTTTGCGACGCCCTCGTGGGGCGGTACCCAAAAAACAACTAAGCGCTTCACCCACAACTCGTCTTGAAGAAAGAAGTCATGCACCAACACCCTCGGCAAAAGTTATGTTTGAGATTGTTTGAGTCATTGGTGGATTCCCATAAGCTGCGACCAGCCTGTGATTGCTACAACCACAGTCAAAACATATCAAACCTGATGTGGATTCCAGGCCCTGGCCCTGACCTCCAGGTCAACCAAGGTATCCTGGTGCCATGATGTGCCATGACGCATCCCCACGATGTGTTTTGCAGGATCTCATCCATGATCATCGCCCCATCCCCCATCCCGTGCTCTTGGCTTCGGAGCTCTGACATTGACTCGATGAGGCTCACCTTGGTACCAGGTGGGTCGGCCTTGGGAGGGGAGTTCGGCGTTGGAAATGTGTGAAGCACTTCAGACATGTCCCACACATCTGCTTTTCCAGCTTCGAAGGAGACCAATCAGCTGTCCTGTCCCGGCGTTGCTGTCCGGGCCAAAGTTTCATCACCGCGTGAGACAGGGGAGGTTTAGAATGGCGACACGCAGGTCGGAAGGAGACTGTTGTTTAGCTGAATTTCGAAAGGTGTGCCTTCAGTCACCAATCATCTGACCAACGCCATGTACCCACTTATAAGGTATAAGATATACCTGCCTGCGTAGGTTTGACAGGCTATTCTTGGCCCGGCGGCCCAGCTACTGTCTTCCGTTCACATTGAAGATGGGATACTGGCTGAAAATAGGATCAGTGCCCCATTCATCAGCTCAACCATCCAACCCACCGACCATCTTTCAACCTCTCATCGACCGCCCAGTCACCGCGACCCAGAGACGACCAGATTCGGCGCAAGCGCTGATGGCACTGTTCATGCTGACCTGCTTAAGCAGCTCTGCACCAGTGTCTTACCCTGAACATGGCCTCAAGAATAGTAGGCCCCCTCCATTTGAAGTGAAACCGGAAAGGTGTCCGTTAACGGAACCCCTGGAAGACATATTTCTCTTGCTGGGTGTTGTCTTGGGTATGCAATCAACACCCTATACACCTGGGTTGATGGACCCCAAAAGTCGCAAACCCGGCGGAAGGAGAGGAAGCGCACAATCTGAAAAACCCTTCAGGCAGGGATCATCCACCTTGGGCAGCCCTGGGACCCACAGTCCAAACACCCTGTAAGGGCTGGTAAGCAGACTACACTTCCATATCCTGTATTGTTTACAACCGGTACAAGCCTTATATATGTGTTTTTTCTTGGGTTCACGACCCATCATCCCTGTACAGCCAAGAGAAACATCGATGTCCCTCGTGTCCATGAAAAACGTGCGGGAAGGGTGTCGCAGGCCCTTCCCAGGTCGCAGGCCGATGATCTACGATGCAGGTCGGCACTTGGTTTGAAGTGGAAAGCCCTGGGCGTTGAAAGAATGATTGTCTGCCATTGTTCAACTTTTGTGGGAGATTCTCGACGTTTGGGGTCAGTTTTTGGGAGGGTAGCCTTTTCAGTGCGAACCGTTTTGGAGCACATGGAATTGATACAGTATTTATATAAGCAAATTTATTGTGTATATAATATATATATACAATATAAATAGTATAAATACTGTATTCTGATTCTTGATGAAGTTTAGAATTCCTGAGGACAGTCACCTTGTGCCTTTCTGTCTACTCACGACCGCCGGTTTTTGGTAACGCCTCCAACTTCACACCAAATGTGCATTTTCGTGGACGGATGAAGGCATGAGATGCTTGCAACCAATTCAACGAGAAGGGACAGCACGCGTTGCTTTTGTCAAGATATCAAACCAGAGTGGAAGCAAACCACTTTTAGTACCCAGGTCCCCTCCTCCCAAACAAACAAAAGCTGGGAGGCTGTGTCTGGCCAAAGGTGTTCGGAAGCCATGGTGGACAGCAACGCCAAAGCCATAGGCCACTCACTGCCTGGAAAACTCACTAGCCTTTTTCAATTTCAAGGCTTACTTTGCTCTAGCACACCCCATAAGCCAACACTGTGTCCAGTTTCCAGCTTCTATGGCATGTCTGGGGTCACGTCTCAGGACGTTTTATCGGTTTTACCTGCATCGTCTCAGTATGTCTTTCTGTTTTTCCCAAACGGGTTGCTTGCAACCATGGGATTCTTGCAGTAGGTGTAAGGGAGACTGGATTCGTCACCAGTTTATTTGCGTTGTCGTGTCTGCAAAAAGACGTAAAAAGTTGTCCTCATGGCCGTATACTATATGTTCAGTGTGTAATTGTCCATTTGGTAATATACTGCGTATGGTGTATATAATATGGAAATATATACTGTAATATACAGTGTAATATGGTAATTGTTCCTTGGTGGTCCTAGGTCGTGGCTGTTTCACGATTGTGCTCCGGTTGCGGTTTACGTGTTCGGATTCGGTGGTGAATGAAAACAAGAACGCGGCGCCGATTCGTTTGGCGACGAAACCAAACGACGAGAACGACTGAAGTCTGTGCGTGTTCCACGATGTTCCACGGATATCGAATGACAAGTCGTTTCGATTGGGTCGTGGGAGCGTTTCGAATCCGATTCACTCGGGAAAACACCACCTACTTTGTCTTTCTTTGAAGGTCTGGCTTATGCATAGTCTGCTCTGAGCAAATGGCATTCAACGTTGCTGTGCCTTGGGTGCAGGCGCTGATGGCGCTATTGAAGGTGATGACGTTGGCTTCAATCTCAGCCTGAGCTGTTCAAGTCAATGAAAGATATGAAAGGACTTTTTGATCAGTTCTTTGGTGGAACCTAAACCAGGTCCAAACGGTTCAGCTCATGTTGGCACGTCCGTTCAGCGGTTCAGCTCTTGGTGTTTTTTCATCCAGCGGTTCGGCCTCACCCATCATCACCAGCAACTGCAAGGCCATCTGCCATTGTCCAGCCTGCACTCACCAGAGGAGAGATTCTCACCACAGGAGAGCATTCTTGATCTTGTGTTTGGACACAGCACCCAATGGTACTCGAGAGTTTCCGAGGCACATGTTGGTTCAGCCCTCACAAGGATGTTGGGACTACAGGATCTTCTCGACACCCTAATTATACATTTAGAACAGGTATATGTATACGTCCTCAAGGCCTCAAGGTTTAAAAAGACATGCCAACACTTTGGGGAATCTTCCAGTTCTCTGCGAAACGCTTCAGCATGAACACACACTCAAAGATTCCAAAAAACTACAGTATTTTTTTATTTGTAATCTGACTTCCCGTTGATGATCCGTTTACCGCTCCAATCAATGAGCACGGTGAGTAGCAAGAACATGACTTGGAGATACTTGAAGACGGAGGAACCTGAAGCCTGAGCGCGACATCTCTTCAAACATCTTCAAACTCAACCCAAATTCATTGATGATGTCTTCATCTGTCTTCTGTCTTCTGTTATAACAACCAAGGGTCTGCAATCATCATGAAAGGATTGCATTTCAGCCCGTAAATAGCTGCAGTCACTTGTATATAGCACACTAAGTCATTTGCCCAGACCTGAACCTAAGAACAGAACGAAACAGGATCCTACAAACAAAGGCGAAAGAAGCTCAGAAATATGGTATGTGTGTATATATATAATATATATATATATACAAATGCACATCCAAACTGACAATACCTCCCAGCAGAGAGAAACAAACCTGAAGCAGTACATGCCCAAACTATAAAACAAAAAGATGACGAATAGTGACAAGTGAGTAAGAAACAACGCGGCTATCAGCCACCCCTAGTAGCTGTTCCAAAGTTGGTTGGGGCAAAAACTTGATGCCATTGTTACTAGTAGCTTCTTGTTCCTAGTAGTAATGCCAGGAGCTACGTTCGTAGCGTCCTTGTTACTAGCAGCTAGGTCTTCAGCCTTCAGACCGATTTCGCACCGCGCCTTTTCACAAGTGCCGATGGCAGCACCGAAGCTGGCCACTGTCTGAGGGAGGTCGAGCGGTCGATCCGCGGTCGGACAGGGGAACCCTCTATCCGAGCGATCGGCAAAACATCAATTGGATTAGCTAAAGTTATCGTTTTGGGCGGTTCACTATATCGTTTTCCAATCTGGGTAGGACACCGGCCCCAGGCGAAAAATATTAGCAAGTTCATGGGCTTGGGAGATTCATTAGGGGCAACCTGATATATATATATATACATATCTATATATGTGTCAATACATCATTATATATATATATATACGCAAAGTTGGCAGCGGTCGCTGGCGGCAGGGCAGCCGCTGCGCCATGTACCTGCCCAGTGGGCAACATGCAAAGACTGATGCTGCATGCGTGTGTGACAAAAAATGCTGACTCCATCAGCATCTATCTCTTTCTGACTCTCTCTGTTCTTTTCTCTCTCTCTCTCTCTCCCTCTCTGCTTGCTCGCGGTCTTTGTCTTCTGTCTCCCTCTTTCTCTGCCTCTGTTTCTTTCTGTCTTTCCTTCCCTCTTTCTTTCTTTTCTTTTCTTTTCATGTTCTTTCCTTTCTTTCTTTCCTTCCTCTTGTTCTTTCGTTCATTCTGTTTTCTTAGGTACTTTTCTGTTTCTTTACCCTTTCTTGCCTTCTGTCCTTTCTTTCTTTTCCTTGCTTTCTTTCCAAACCAAACATGCCTTGTCTTTTCTGACCTTTTCCTTGCTTTCTGTCATCTTCTGTCCCTCTCTCTCTCTGTCTCTCTCTCTCTGAGAAACGCTCGGTGATCGCGCTGTCACGTGGTTTTCCCCACGGGTCGAAGCCCATCTCAGAGACGCAGTTTCGCGTGCTCTACCCCACTCCCGCCATCTCGCTCTAAGCTTCGGATCTTCTTAAAAAGATCCCACAAAATGGTGCGAGGACGCCCATCTGCAGCCTGCAAGCTGATCGCCTTCACAGCTTTGGGCCTGCCTCGCGAACGCTTCTTCGGCGCCGCCTTGGGAACAACAAGCTTCTCTGCCCCCCACGTGTAGCTGCCATTGCCCCTTAGCAAGTTGCACCAACGCAGTGAAAAAGTCTTTCACCATTTCGCACTCATCAAGATCGGCTGTCTGGGCCTTCAAGGTCAAACGATCATCCAAAGTTCTTCGGTGGGGCTGCACCCCTTCAAGGCGCCCAGTCTCCACGAAGGCGCACCAGTCTGCCCTGCTAATGACTGGGAGTCCACAAGCAGCGATCGTGCATGCAAGCCTGCAGAATTTTGACCTGAATCAGAGAAGCTGCAGGGGCCGGCAAAAACTTTCAAATGATCTTCCGCGACGTGTGTCTATCTTACAATCATGCAGCTTTCTCCGGCCGCCAGGGCAGAGAGTGCACAACCTAACAGGAAATTACCTTTACTTGTATATGGCCCCCTCTCTCCTATGGAACCACAACGACAAAGAAGTGGGTGGTGGGCTGGAGCTCAAGAATGCAAACACGCCAGCCGCTGTGGCACAAGCCGAGGAAGCCACTGTTACACAACCAAGGAATGGCATGCCACATGACGAGGTCAAGGCACATGACCAAAATGCAAAATCTCCAACATAATTTGCGTGTTCAGAATCAGCCGTCAGTTCTCAATACATGGCCGCGCCAAAACTGTGCTGGAGTCAAATGGACATGCAATGACAAAGACGAACCAAAAGCTGAGATCCTGGCTCACCTGCATGCTCGGAAGCCAAGACATGAACCGAATCCAGGACAACTAAATGGGCTTGGAGGCTGAAGGCGAAAAATCCACTCTCGTCCAACCGACGGACACGCAAGTCTCTGTCATCGCCCAGAACTGCACTTGATGAAGGAATGCTGGTTGCGCAAGCATCAACAATCTTCCATCGTTTCCTCTGCAAGAGCTGCTCGGTGATCGGAATGAACACGCGAGGCCGACGAGTGAAGACACTTCCACGCG
The DNA here is from genome assembly GCA_963970005.1 of Durusdinium trenchii. Lineage (NCBI taxonomy): Eukaryota > Dinophyceae > Suessiales > Symbiodiniaceae > Durusdinium > Durusdinium trenchii. The sequence continues at coordinate 671,492 of CAXAMN010023784.1, forward strand.
CCAAGGTCGGAGAACCAAACGGGTTGCCTTGCGGATTGTCAACCCGCCTCTTGTTCACCTCCAAATTGTTCTTGCGGATGGCTAGCGTTCTCAGCTGAAACCTCTTGAGGCCCTTCGAAGTCATGGGCCCCGGCCGAAGGAGTTTTCGGGCCTGGCCGCGGTCCAAGTGTGGAAGGATTGTCGCTTGCTCAGGCTTAGAACTCTCTGCGGCCGTGTCTCCGAGGTGCCTCAACGCTTGCAGCTGTCGTCTCGGCTTTGCTGCCGCAGCAAGCATTTGGGCTTCTCAGGCCCGAGTCTTTTCGTGTAGCACCGAAAGCGTGCACCATGCCTGCCCCGCCATTCCACCAGAAATTCACGAGACAGGTCAGTTAAGTGGAGCACGGACTCAGCAGACTGCTGTGCGATCTCTGAAGGTGAGGCAGGGCCATCAAGCTTCAGCATCAAAAGGTCCGAATAGGTGGCACCGGTTTCCTCCAGTGGGCCTGCGTGGTTCGATAAGATTTTCTTCCCAATCGCATGCCCTCGCTCAACGTTTCCAGTGCCGTCCTCGACGCTGAGGTAGAAGGAGATGAGTGAATGCCACAACTTGCTGCCTCGACAACTGAGCCTTTCCTGCGCCCATGCATTGCGATTGTCCTCATGCTAGGTGGACACCAATCTGTGCAGAGAGCTCACGAACTCTCGCCTGGCTGCAAGCGAGTCTTAAACTTCAGAAGCTGCATCACCTGCTTCTCCGTTGTGGCAAGGTCTGTCATGGAGGGAAGCAGCTTTCCAGTGAAGACGACGGAAACTCAGCTTGCAATCGGCTAATCATCAACGTCGTGACTGTGGCAATCCCTTGCAAGGCCTGTGCGTAATCCCGCTGCGAGGAAGAAGGATCCCACAAGTGGTGCACTCTGTCCTCCAGGCACTGAGGGAGTTGATTGCAATCAAAGGTCAAAGGACTCAAAGGAAAGCCAGCCATGCCAGCTGTTACGTTTTATTGCTGGTTGAAAGGGCACACCGGAAGGCCTTCTGAACAGCCGCCCACTACTATATAGAAGCTGAGATACACACTTGGGAAAAAAGGTGCATGTTTTTCGAAGGCTCTCTCCGGGCGTCCAAATGTTCTCTAATTGAACTTCGGCAACGAGGCTTTCTGGACTCAAAACCATAAGTTCTAGAGATGCTGTGCTGGGACAAGAATGATTGTGGAGGCTCAGCATGGGTCGGGAAATTGCTGCGCTGGCGGATTGTTCAAAAATCATGCCCTCCCACCTTTCAATCCCTACGTTAACCCTTGCAACTCTTCCCGTCTTAGATACTTGGCAATGACAACTTCGTATGGGTTGGATACTGGGTTGAGTCACTTTGCAAAGGACATAATCACGCCAGTCCTTGTAATAGATTGGTCCTGCTTGCATGGCTTCTTTCACAACAAAGTGCGTCATGGTCTCTGCCTCTGTATTTGCGCCATCCAAGTCCAGAATTCGGCCGTCAAGAAACAGCTGCTTCAGCCTTGCAGGACGGGTTGCAAAGCTGCGGACCATGGACCGAACATTTCATTGTAAGCCCTAAGCCGTGGTTTGCAAAGGGAACGCAATCTATGTATACATACATACGACAAAGAGGCGACCAGGTGACCGCTCCTGGTGCAAAAGCGATGCACTTGTTGCTTTGCCAAAGCAGGGTCATGCCACCCCTCATCAAAGTGCCAAAGGAAAATGGCAACCTCTGTCGACAGGTCCGTATACAAGCCTAAAGTCACGCTGAACTGCGTGCTCAATGCCCGCAAAGATGCTTCGGACGAGTCCCTAACTTTCACGCTCAGGCGATCATCAGCTGCTTGAGCAGCAAGAAGGAGAGCTATGGGGACTAGCATCTGGCACATTTTCCTGCAGAGTAAATCCGAAGAAGAAACATAGACATTAGAATTGAAACAATTGAATCTGCCAATAGCCCTACAAAAGGGCGTGCATTGAAAGTCAATAACCACGCAGCAGTATAGTCAAATTTGAAGTGCGAAACCTGTCCTGCTGGGGTCGCTCTCTGAATCAATTCTAATAGGAGACCAGCTCATGCTTCGGAACACTTTCTCGTTCGGGGAAACAGATGCTTGGATTGCACGGAGACGCGACTTCCACTCGCAGCTATTCTTCAAATCTGGGACTATGCCATGGCGTCCGAAAAGGCGAGAACGCATCTGCGATATGCACGCTTCTTCCGAACATGGCCGTTCCAGCGCTATCCTGCTTGCCAAAAACACGTTCGCCAGTAGCAGCCATCTTGCAACAGGTCTGGACTGGGGGGGGAGGTGGAGGAGGGATTCCGGTTGGTTCAGCTCTATCTTCCACCTCCAAGCATCGTAGAAGTAGATTTTGTGTAGTGATTCAAAGTGATACTCCTTGGCTTTGTTGGCAGCATCGTCAGCTTGCCCTGGAGTGTAGCGGCTGTTACTGCCAGCACAGAACCTGTCACCCCCTTTGCGAGCTGCATGCAGGAGCCGAGATTCCGAGAGCAAGCGCAGTGGTCTTCCTTGAACGCCACATCTTTGAGCCCCAGGCTATCGAGCATAGCATGTCAACTCAACCCACAAGCAACTTGTCCTCCGGGGACCCATTGTTGGCTATACTCACTTGACACACTGGTGTCTCTCAAGTGCATTGCAAGTGCATTGCAAGTACACAATTTGTCCTCGCCTCCAACCAATGGATGAAGATCTGGACTTGCCTCCTGTCTCTGTTCGAGATAGTTTCGATATCTTCGAAATCTATTGAAAGTGCCAAGAACCAAGCACAAACTAAGCAAGTCCGAATCAGCCTGTTGATGGACAAGATGTACTGAGAGTGGAGCTGAATTCATTGCCCCTGTCTCACCTTTTCTCATACGGCTACCATGGCCACACGAGTTGCGCAACAGGTTGCTTCCCCCCCTCTTTTGTTTTGCGTTTTGGGGTTGTTGGGTGCTGGTTTGCTTTGGCTGGTTTGCAACCTGTATAGTAACTCCCACTTAACTCGACCAAGGTGACTTGTGTAGAACCTGCACACATAGCGCCTCGACTCGTGCAAGTCTGTACACGCGAGGTTGACTCCGACCAATTGCTTGCAGTTTTCACAGGCCCTCGGGCCTATGTTGCGAAAATCGCCTGGGAGACAAAGGCTTTCAATGCCTGCTCCGCAGAAGCTGCCATCCGGCAGTGTACGAGGCTTGTTGGTGTGGTCCCATGGGGAAGGTGACAGATGTGAGCGTGAGACAGCTTTCGAAGGCATAGCGGCCCAGCTGCGCGCGAGAACATTAGTGGCCTCATCTGTGAGGTTGGTGCACCGCTTTCGAAATCTGTCGACTGTTGCACTCTTGGTGCGAGTATGATTGTGGGTGCTTGTAAGCACCGTACGGCCCCAGCCCCTCCCACAAAGGGGAGACTGCAGCTTTGCGCTTCAGCGATGTAAGCCACGGGAGCCACAGAAGGGCAAACATTGCAAAACATCCACAAGTAAGTTGCCGGCTGGCACAATGGCAGGCGAAAGTTGAGTCTCGAAAGGCGCCATTCTTGAACATGCAAGCCCCATGAACTGAGTGAAACAGGGTGAGACGCCGTTATCCTAAGTTCTAGTCACTGTACATCCCTGTACTCTTTGTATTCATCCAGGACCGTCAGGGAAACTGGAAACGGAGCAAACTGGACAGAGAACTGGGCAGGGAACTGGGACAGGGAACTGGCAGGGAACTGGGGGCAGCAAACTGGGGACAGGGAACTTGGGACAGAGAACTGGGGACAGGGAACTAGAACTGGGGACAGGGAACTGGGGGCAGGGAACTGGGCACTACTTTGCGTCGTCGAGAGCGTGTTTTGCTGCTTGCGCAGGTGAAACCATGGACCAGAGGTGGCAGAATGCTAGATGAAAGAGTGGGACTCTCCGTACCCTTTGGCTCAAGAATGTCTCGGCTCAAAACTCTCTTGAGTAAGGAGGTTCAAGACTACTTCTTAAAGAGAAGAAGTTGTCTCCGTGCCGGAACGCGTAGTTAGGTTAGTTAGTTATCTGTCTTGGCCACCTTTTCTTACCTGTATTCACTCTTGTGGTGTCCTTAGACATTGCTCGAGTTCGAATTCTATTTACCCTTTTTGGCCTTCAAGTGGTGTCCTTAGACATTGCTTGTCCTTCCTAATTTGCCAGTTACCTCTTTCGAGCACTCTCAAGTGGTGTCCTTAGACATTGCTTGAGTCTTTCGCTTTGTTAATTTCAATGGTCCCTTCGAGCTCACTCGAGTGGTGTCCTTAGACATTGCTCCGAGTTTCGTAATTTAGGCCGATCATAGAAGGTGGTGTCCTTAGACATTACCTTAAGATTTGGTGTTCTTTCCTGTCCTTTGTCTCCTCTTAGTCATGACGTCCAAAGAAGTCTTTTGTACCATTTCTCAGTTCATCTACAATGATATTTTGGAGTCTTTTGAGGCAAAGGGAATTTTTGCGCAGCTTCGTGGACCTTCCTTGGCTGCCTCACCGCGCATATTCTTTCTTTGTAGATTTCCTAGCATGGTCAATACTGAACTTTTCAGCAGCAATCTCTTTGTGGTAGGAGAAGATGAGATTAAGAGCATTTATGCTGCTGTTTCTGGCAAGCACCCAGTTGATATCATCATTTACGGGGTACAGAGTCGGTTACAAGATAACCTTTTGCAGCTCTATCACTCACAAAGTCAACTTCGACATGTTATTCTCTTCCATGAATGTTTTTTCAATGCCTCGAGTGTTGATCTAACCATTAGAGTTTGCACATCTTTAAGACGTTACCGTGCCCACATCCAACGAATCAGCAAATACAAAAGCTTTGAATTTGCGCAAACAGGGCGTACGCGCACTTTCACTAAGGCTACGTATTTTATTGCCCTTAGCGCAGCTCGAAATGTGAACTGCTTTGAAGTCTATTCGCCCTGTTTAGAGTACACAGAAACGTGGCTCTGTTCCAGCAAGTTTCTTACGACACAACTTCAAGCTGCTATCACTGCAGTGCCAGGTGTATTTCGATTTCGAGTCTACTCACAAGATCCCCCCCTGCATTCTGAACTTGGTGCAACTGATAGATGCTGTATCACTTTCGGTATTGCTGAGTCGGATATTCACAAAGCAGCAGATCCTCTTGCGTCAATTTACTCCTGTTTAAGCCAGGAAGTCACTTCCCTTGCTCAACAGGACCTCCAAAGGGTGATTCCTTTCTTTTGGAATATGCGACATCGAGAAATTCCTACTTTCTATGACTATGATACAGTTACCTTTCTTGACATTAGATCTTGTACTCAGGAAGAAAGATGGCTGTTACAAGCCATTCTCATTGATATGGAAATCCCATATTACATTCAAAAAAGATTACTCCTTGTTATCTATGCGGAAGGAATTCAACTTGAAAACCTCCGGCTGAGAATCTTCCAGGAACAGATCAAGATCCCTTTTGGCAAAGAAGAAGGTAGTCTCCAATGTTCTTTTGCTGTAGGAGCTAACAGCGATATTTGGACTGTTGACACTCACACCACAGGAAGTGATCGCCATGAAGCTTGACAAATTGAAGATGATGGATCACTCATGATGCAAGATGGACAAGTTGACACTGACCTCTGTGATGAGTTGCAGAAGGTTCTAGGGGCAACACAAATTAGGTCTGCCATAGTGCATGTGCAAGACAAAGGCCATCAAAAAGTTGTTTCCTTCATTGCATCGCCCAATCTACTTCCGCGGATACCCGGCACCTTCGTTGACCACAAGGGTCAACAAAGAATTGTTCATTATAAACAGCCTGATGTCCATGCTAATGAACAAACTTCTAACATTTATGTAAAAGAGACCAAAACGGACCATCACGTTGGAGCGCATAATAAAGGTCTACGCCAAGGTGCTCGACTTAGTGGTTTCTTCCCCCTACCAGGCAATAGTATGTCTCGTAGAAGATTTGGCCAACTGCAGGTTTTTAACTTCGAAATTGGCAATAAGGATATTCCGTGTGACATTCTTGATGAATTCATCCCTATCTGTCTCATTGAAGCTGAGCTCTCTACACAAGAAGCTTCCTACCTTTTTGACATTCTAATGAGACAGAAACATCTTCTTGATCATCATACGGTATTTCTTGAATGTACGGTTTCAAAACCGTCTCCCTGTCAGCACGATAATGATGTCATTACTGTGTGACCTGAACATGAGTGCATCGTTCACTGCCAAATTGAGCGAGGGCAGAAATTACATGTCCTGCAACCTCGGTTTGAAAGAGGCAAAGTCTCGAAATGTGTTAGCAACGCACTCCAACTCAGTGTCTATGTCCGTTCCAACCTCCTTCTTTTCTTGCCAGGACAAATCGAGATCCATGACATTTTTGAAAGTGCTCCATATGGTCGCATTCTGTCGGTTTGGCACAATGATCAGCGATCTTCCAAGAGTCATGCCGCTATACCTACCACAGCCAAGACCGCTACTAAAACTGCAACCACTTTTCCCAATGTTGACCAAAGTGCCAAAAGAGACAATACTTCCTCACTTCAGGCCCATGACAACAAGCAATCTCCTGCTCGCTCTGCACCATCGTCGTCCGACCGCAACCAAGATGCTGTCAGTCCTTTACCGACTGAGGTTGATGCAACAGGCAGCACATCCCAAGATGATGGCAATTCACCTCAATATGCGAATGAGCTTTCGTCACTTTGTCATTCCACTTTTGCAGATAACTTGTCCAAAGTTAACAGTGCTGCATTTCTGCAAAAGAGTGGATTTGGTGAAGGTCGAGAACGAAGTAAAGAAGAACACACAAACCCAGATATTTTGTTGCATGAACACAACTGCAACCAAGATTTACAGCTTTCGAGCAAGGAACACACTATTGGTAAACAGGATACTTCAATTGAATTGAATGAAAAAATGCAAGTTGATGAAGGTGCAGTCTCTCATGCTACTGGTCAAGTCACTCATACTGACTCCACTACCAGATTACAGAACTCACACCAACCAGTTTTGACCTCCAATACTGGGGCCTCCCCAAAACCAGAAACCCCCAAGGAGGACGTAATTATTCCTGCCTCTCCTGGGGAAAGCCCCTCTGGCATTGATGCATCACAACGGTCTACTGACACTACGCTCTTTGAGCAGGTTTATCAAGATCTGCAGCAACAGTTTGATGAAGCCAAAGCTAAGGAACAAGAAAGCAAGGTCCTGCCGTCCAAACAATCAAGCACTATTGATAAAGTCCTTGAAAAGAAGACTTCTTCCCGGAAAAAGCTTTGTGAATCACGCTAATCAACTCTTGCCGCTATTCACAATGGCTCTCCCTCTCTCTCTGCAAAACACATGTTGGCAAGTCTAGCGTTGTCTAACTTAGTGAAGCCACAAGGATGCTTCCAGCACCCTTCATGTTCACATGTCAGAATCGTTCTTTTTATACGTTTGGGGGCGCATCTGTCTATGAGCGATGCCTCTGGTAGGGCAGCAGTCGTTCTGTGGACAATAATAGGGCAAGTTCGGCACAGGACGGGCAAACGCGCCAACCCGACGACGCGCGAAAGCCAAGCAACCGCTGCTCCCCATCGAAGACATCGATGTAGGACCTGGGCGGACGCGGCGAGCGGAAGGCAGAGAGAGCGCGGCCGAGCGAGACGAGGAAGGGACGACGCAACGAGACAAACGAACCCAAAAAGCAAGGCAAGCAACAAAAGAGACAAGAACGAAACAACAACAGAGACAAGAGCGAAGAAAGCCGTTCTTGTAGTTTTCCTCAGAAAGTGATGGGCGCCATTTGGCTTGGCGCACGTTCATTGAAATGGCACCATGCGAGACGAGACTCAGGCTTTGGTGGCCCGCTTTCCACATAAATCACATGAGGATTCAACTGGAAAAGTGTCTTCTTCGCATAGTTTACTTGCACTATCTCTGGGCGAAAGACCTTTCAAATCGCTATAGTGCCTCTGCGCAGGCACTCAACGAGGCACACCCCAATGTATGTAGATGCGCTGACACATGATATCACACGAAAACAAGAAGGAACGGATGACTTGCGCTGAGCATCGCAGGCTCCACAATAATATGCAAGTGTACAGGTTTAATTGTGTCTTGCTCAGTGGTGTTGGTTTTGTTTTCCTCCGGTTTCCTTGGCGGGCGAAGGCTCTAGCGGGGCCTCTTGCACTTCGATCATATCGCCTGCTGAGAGGCGCTGGAGACGGCTTTGCCAATATCGTTTGATTCACAAGGGTTGGTGATACTCATTGCACCGGAGCTGGAGCCTGGTGGCCGTGGAGGGGTTTACGTTCCAACAGCCAACGCTGGGAACTATCACTCATGTTCGAGTGGCTGTTCTTCTAACAAAGGATAGGTGAGAGCGACTTCGAGCCTTGCAATTGCTAAGTAACACTATCCAAAAGAATAATATATTTATAACCTCGCCCAACCAAAAGTAGCATACGTAAAAAGACGCTTCAATAGAGTCAAAACGTCATGCGCCGACAATTGCGCCTGCTCCAGAAGACATGCAAGGTGTTTAATTAAACCTGATGCTGTTGCCCTGCCTACTTTCAACCATCCCCTTTGTGAAGGTCGGAAACCACACGCTGCACCCCCTTTCCATAATGTTGATATACTCAGCAGGTCATCAGCTGCTAGAGACGAGAGTAAGCCAAAGTGTTTTGGCCCTGGTGCATTTTACAAACATTGTGTTGCAGTACCCGTTCAGTTTTTGCTTTTTCATGTCACTTAGCAGCTTAGCAACCTTTCTTGGCCTCCCTTCCCATAGGCCATGCTCTACAGATAGCTATACCCAACATCCTTCGCAGCAGCATCAAAGACTTTTCTTCTGCGGAGCGGGCGTGTCAACTTTTCACGCTCAAACTGCCTCTTGTTGCAGTAAGGACAGGAGCCCCTAGTAGCTCTTGCTCCTAATAGCGATGCCCTTTGTTTCTAGTAGCGTCCTTGCAAATGGTAGTAGGGCCAGGAGGCCAGGAGCCCTGCGTCGCACTCGTAGCGCGACCAATCCTTTCCAGGAACTTCAAGTGACTTGCCGCCGCGGCTTCGAGTCCTGTGCGGGGGCTGCATAATAGCCAAGCAGCGACGAAGGCTGGAGTTGTGCAAAGGAACGCTTTGAAAGAAGATCAACAATGACATATATTCAACAACCTCAAACGTTGAGTTCTTCATAGTGTACTGCTACATGTACAATGAATCTCATGGTTGGTAAAGATGCAACCCCTTCGGACCTGCCCGGGGCCCATATCAAAACCAGGTGAAAACAACAAATGAAATTTATCAATGGTATGTCCTTTCTGCAGGACATCACACTACCTTTCACACAGTGCTTGAACTATTGCGTGCCCACTTCGAACTTGGACATCAACCCAGGACACGCGGTGAACACAATCGGGTAACGAGTTTCTGACCACAAAGCAAAAACAGTATAGGTTACCTGCAAGGATGCGTTACACAATTTGAAGCCAGGACTGTGCGGTTGAAAATCAGCACGCAGTCCAATGTGGCACGAAGTAAAAAAAAGTTGCCCTGTCATCGATTGACCGAGCGGCCAACTGTCGCCAGATGGCCTCGTCGAGATCCGGTTGCTTCGATGCCACCCAGGCACTTTTGCGGAGCAGGCACCAGTTACTTAATGTAGCTGCGCCAGGTGGAACGTGGGAACGCTGAGATGGGTTCAGAGTTGGGGAACCCAGAAGGGAGGGAACTGGTGAAGAGTGTGAGCGAGTACTTGAGCCCTGCATCGTCCCCGAACCAGGTTTGCTGCGTCCTTCTCTGGGTTGTGTTCAGGCTTCAATTTAACGTGAATGTTGCTCTTAAGGCTTGCTTCAGCCCTTCTATAAGTGCCACAAGCACTGTTCATGATGCAACCCGCACCACAAGAGGGGGACATGTAGTGTTTCACTTCACTCTAGATTACAGATAGATTGTAGAGGGTATGGCGTTTCGATGCTACCTTCAGACCGTCTCTCCACAGTCAAACAAATCTCGGATCATGTTTTCCACCACCCGATTGAAGACTGGAGTCATGTGACTGACTGACCGAGTGGCCACACCACCGCATAGACGCGGCACGCCATGATCTGCACCGTGTGCCCGCTTGCGAGGAGCTTTTTGATGCGCAAGCGTGGCCTCTGGGGCAGATCGTCTAGAAGATCTTGTGCGTAATCCTTAATCTGGCACGCGCTTGCAGCTGCGAGGACCCCAAATCTCTTCGAGTTTGCGCCGTTCCTCATGTGCCGGGGCTGCGCTGGCGACGAGCGGTGATGGACGAAGGCTGGAGTTGTGCAAAGGAACGCTTTGAAAGAAGATCAACAATGACATATATTCAACAACCTCAAATGTTGAGCTCTTCATAGTGTACTGCTACATGTACAATGAATCTCATGGTTGGTAAAGATTAAAAAACCAAAGTTCTACCAACGCTGTCGGGCATCCAATCCACCGAGCCCTCCATCTCCCAGGTGAAGAGTTTGAGCGCGACAAACGTGTCCAGGATGTGCGGCGCCATGAGCCGATGGCACGGCGTAGGGAACTCGATGCGCTCCAAGAACAATGGAGACACTCTCCATGTAGGGCCGCTCGTCGGTCTCCTCGATGATGCCACGCACTGCTTCCTTCGCCGTCTCAGCGAGGAACGCAAGCGCCTTCTGCAAGTTCAGCTGGCGCAAGTCAAGGTTGTGTCGGAGCACAGCCTTCTTGCCTTTTCCTTTGGCCTTCTTGCCTTTTCCTTTAGCCTTCTTGCCTTTGGCCTTAGCCTTCCGGATTCTGCAATTCTTCTGTGGCAAGAAGGACTTTCGGTCAGGGCCACCAGTGTGAAGCCAGAAGCCTGCGATCGCGTCGGACCAGGGCCAGCGTTGGTTCTTCCGGAAGCTAGCAAGCAAGAAGCTGGCAAACCTCACTGCTTGAGGCGGACATAAAGGCATGTGCCACAATTGCGCTCGCAGCACCAACTTCACGTGAGTGGTGTGGGTGGAAATAGATGCCATGGGGGCGCGAAGCAAGACATGGATCTGCAAAAACGCAAGATAGTTAATTGATGTTCTGGTGCCAAATATGTGCCAAATCTGGGGAGCACAGCTAGGCCTCAAGTTTAGCCTTACAAACTGATTTCGGGGCACCCCCTTGCTGACTGCGGTGAAGGTGCACGTAGCTTCGCGCGTAGAGAGCAAAGACAACAAAAGCCAGCTGCTCGTAAGCAGGGCGGTCCAAAAAGGAAGGCAGCTTGAACAGGTCCTTGAGCGCCTTGGACGTTCTGTCGTGGCCTCAACATGACAATGGTCACGAACCTGGACCAGCTATTCAATAAGCTATTCTCAAACAATTTGAGGAAGAGCTCAGGTTGGGTCAAGGCACCGCGTGCAATTTACAAATCTGTTAAACAACACCTTGATGATGTCGTGCTACCCTACAGAATCGTCTGCACGAGGGGACAAATTTCGATGTCTTGGAAGACGAAGGGACTTTTCCAAAAAGTGCCGGGGCGCGAGGCAGCTTGCTGCAAGGGTGACTGTAGGTGCCTTGCATAGCCTGCAGCAGACTGAGAGGCTTCCCCTTCAAGTTCTGAAAAGGCGTCGTGGCCCGGACCACCTGCCTCGCCAAGCCCGTGCCAAACAAGCCCCTGCCACAGCCACAGAAGCGGTAGACAAGGAAAGCCACCAGGATAGCCTCAGATCACATCCCCACTCAATGGCCACACGAAAGAACAAGCCGGCCATCGTGAAAGAGCCTCAACGTTCTGAACCTGACTTGGAACACGCAACTGGCACTGTAATTTCGGTCGAGAAAGTAGAAGCTCAAGCCAGGGAAAAATCACCAAGGGGGGGCAATTGGCAGTCAATCAGTCGACGGTCGATGCCAAAAGTCAACTGAATGTGTTTTTCCCCGAGCTCTTCCCCAAGAAAATTTGTGATTTACAAGTTGATTTGCATAGAGCGTTTCTGATGGTAAGCACGTTGATGTTTCTTTATACGCCAACCATAATGTCATTTTCATCACCAATCAGGAGAAACACGAACCAGCTGCCACCCCAAAACTGACCCGAACTGACACATTTCGCCCGTTGCAGCCCTGGATCAGCTGCCACTTGAGGACGTTCCTCTTTGAAGTCTCTCAGCAAGAAGCCGCCCACGAGAGCCACTGCTTTGGCATCGTTGCACCAAGCCACTTGCTTCACAACCTGCGCGTTTGTGAGATGGAGCTTGCGTTTGGCAAGCCTTTAGCAAATGCCATTCACGCACCCTCCGGTCAATGCTACAAGTCCTTTCCAATAAAATTTCCAGGGCTCTTGCCCCAAAACCTTTGCCTATCAAAATGGTCACGTAACGTTATTTATAAGTGGATGCCTCTGTGCAGGCACGGATGTCCAGCCAAAGCTTTTAGGATAAGCGTGTATATAGAAGTTTCTTTGCGCGTGTGCACACTGGCACGTATATGTAGCTAGGCATCCAAGCGTGCATGCATGTGAACCTATGTGAACCTATGTGCATAAGCATAGCAGATGGAGGTGCGTATGTCTCAGTTTCTTGCATCCATGTATGTATGTCTGTACGTACGTGTGAATATTGGTTTGTGTGTGTGTGTGTCAGCGTCTATGACTGTGGACGCTTATGATGTGTCTGTGTATGGGCATGAGTGTAAGTACGTGTAAGTGTACGTGTACGTGTGTGTGTATGTGTATGAGCGCGTATGTGCGCGCGTATGTGTGCAGTGTATGTGTGGCATGCGTGCGTACAAGCATGTGTACATGAGAGCATGTGTTATACATGAAGTGTCTGTGTGTGTACGGATGTATGTCTATCTGTTTGCGTGTTTGTTTGTTGGTTTGTTAGGGGCGGACGGACAGATCGCTGGGTCAAGTGATGGACGCCGAGAAGCCTCTAGAAGGTTCAGCTTCGAATTGCAGCGGCCGCTCTCAAGCCATCGATGCACGACATCATGCGGCCCACTCACAGGCGCAGGCATTTCGACTCATGGCGAAGCAGGCTGTTTTACGGTTCAGTGTATTTCATCTGCGAACATTGTATTTTCTAGCTAGCAATTAACTGCTATCCCATGGATGTTCCATTGTTCCTGTAGATGCGACGTTGAAGCCAAGACATGCTCGAATGCATTTTTGCTTACCACATCGGGGAGTGGCTCAAACATAGAGCGCAATCACTGTAATGTGGTTTTTTGCTGAGTCATACCCATCTAGGGTCGGAGTACTCTATAGCTATTTCGGCTTGGTTTGCCCTTCATTCATGCTGGCCAGTTTTTCCGTGAAGAGGCCATCGCTCTTGGGTTTTCAGGGTCCATGGGCCTCTTTCAGGGCGTAAGTTTGGCACGAGTTCAGCCCTTCCGGTGGTTGAGCAAAGATGAAGGCGAGTGGGTTTCAGAGCGGCCCAGTAGGGATGGGTCCCCAGCAGTGTCGCCAACTAGTCATTTAATTAGTCATGTATGTCCTACGGTCAAATCAATACTTCTTATGTAGGGCATGGTCCCCTTCCCATGATCACGGGTCCTCACCAGGGTTGTATAGAAAGCTCCATTGAAAGCGGATGACCATGCCTACTAGAGGGAACTCGCCCCAGTTTTGACCATAGTACACTATCGAGTTGATGTGGGATGGACATGTCTGGACTTGCCATTGTTTGGAATGTGGAACCCTGGACTCCGGACTACTTCCATGAAAAGAAGAAACCGGCGGACATTGCAGGATACTCTTCTGGGGCATCATTCTGTTGAGTGTTCCACCTGTGGCTGGTCGTTTGTTTTGAAACAAGTTGACGATGTATGTAACTGTATATTGATTGGGCTGCCTGTGGAAACTCAGGGAACAACATCGATGGCAAACCTGTATACAAAGAAGTATTGTTAAAAAAAGTGCCGCTGCAAGAGGTTTGCTCTGACCGCGAAAATGATCCACACAACGAAAAAAACATTTTGTTCTGGAACCGCACCACCTCAAAATATCTCAAAAACACACAGGTTGACCTCAAAGTGTCCTCAAGCATCATCACAAACAAATAATCTAGATACATGCAAGGTATAATATCCCCAAATCGCCTCTCGGGAGATGTCTTGAATCCTGGCCCCTGTTAATAGACCCTACCTAGAAGACCCTAAAACGTCGATACGTAAACCCAAGCACTTTCTTCAATGCAGGGACTACTAGAGGAAGGTTTGTTTCTTGGGTTGGTTCTGTAGTTTCTTTTGGATGCAACTATTGTATTGTGGCAAGCGTTTTTTTTTCTTCGACCTGCGTCGATTGATCACGGCGCGGCTTCGGCATCCGGTTTCCCATTGCCATTGTTGTGAAATCACCGCAACCTGCTTCAATGAAACAATTTGAACCGTGTCGTTCAACCACAACAGAGTGGGTGTGCATAGTGAATGGAGAGATGACTAAATATATATATATATATAGATTTACATAGTGACATTGTGTTTTCTGGCGTTGTTTCTCAAAGCGGCTTGGAGCCAGGTGGCTTCGATCCACAGGCTGCGTTGGGTTTCTGATGTTTGTGGCGTCTACGGTGTCAGGGCTGATTTTGATACGCGTGTTTGGTTGCAACATGCTTTGGACACAGTTCCCCAAAACGTTTGGGGACCTTTAGGTTGGCTACCTGCTGCAGTACAAATTTGAGACCATCTCGAGCAGAAAACCTGGGTTTTTGAGATGTTTTGAGATGGGCCAAAAGCCAGCCGCAACGGAAAGACCCCGGCACGGTCCGACGGTCCAAGGAGTGCCTCCTTGCCCGCCGGTAGCACTGAAGGGATTGGCAAACTGGTGCCCAGCAAGCGTGGCTTCAACCTGGGTGACCGCAACAAGCACTTGGGCATATAGGTGTGAATTATTTTGGGGTAATACCATGGCCCTGGCTGGGTAGACTGGTCTAGTTTCCGAACCTTCCAGGGGGTCGTTGCATGGGAGGTCTCCCTGTCTTTAATAAATACACATCATATTCTATACTATACTATTCTATCTATACCCATATAGAAATACACACACATATATATATATGGTCCCTGCGTTGAACAAAGTGTTTGGGTTTACGTATCGATGTTTTGGGGTCGTCTAGGTAGGGTCTGAGAACAGGGGCTGGGATTCAAGACATCTCCCGTGATGCGATTTGAGCATAGTTTGCCTTGCATGTATCTAGATTGTTGGTTTGTGGTGATGTTTGAGGACACTTTGAGGTCAACACGTGTGTTTTTGAGATATTTTGAGGTGGTGCTCTTCCAGAACATTGTTTTCGTTGCGTGGATCATTAAAATGCTTTTTCTGGTAGGTCTATATACATCCGAAAAAACGCGCCCTCTAGGCCTCCCCACCTCGTTGCGAAGAAGGATGAAAATGATGAAGGAGGCAGGCCGCGCGGCGGCCGCCAAGCAGCCGAAAAAACAGCCGGACAATCAAAAAATATTAAATATCCCAAAAGCCATCCCAGCAAGAAGCCCCGAAAACAGCAATGTCAAACACCTGCAAAACTGGGGGGGACACACTTTTGAACTCTACTTCATCTTCTGGGTAGCTGAGCACCTACACACAATAAGCAAGTGATCTTTTCCTGCACCAAAATATCTCTTACAAATCTCTTCACATCTGGGCCAGCCATCCTTCACAAGAGCGCATTTCTGTTCAACATGGTTGCCGTTTAGGTATCGTGTTGGTCATCATTCAAAGCCTGGACAATCTTGAGAAGATATGGTGGAAATTGACTACGAGCTTCAAGGTTGGTTGGCATATGTTTCTGTCAAGGTGGCATATGTTTGCAAGAAGGCCGGAAACATTGCGTCAAGGTTCGCATGCTACACTGTCTGTTCCACAATTCCATGGTGGTCCAAATGCTGTACTTGGTGTCACATCACATCACATGTGCTCATTCCAAGGTTATCGTTTTGGGAGTTTATATATCGTTCTGTCCAAGTGCATGTCTTCAGTCAACATGTGCTTCAATACTTACTACTCGGTTTGATGTGGAGTAGCCAGTTGCTCATGTGGTGACATCACCACGAAAAGCATGGGGAAAAGCCCGTGAGTGGCATCAATATCACCTGTGGAAAACAAACGCCTGCACGTGCCCCAAACATGAGGAACTTTCCCAAACCTCCACCTAGCGGGCTCTGAAAACGGTCTAACTTCCAACGTGGTTCCTATCTCTCAGCCAAATGTGATTTGGTCGATGGGCCAAAACCCCAAGAATTATAGAGGGTGTCAACTGGGGCCAACCGGTCCAAAAATGGACAAACTCACCTCTCTCACAAAAGGAAGACGTGTCTGCTGCGCCTTTTTGGGGTCCCCAAAGGGGAAACCAACTCAAGACCAATATCCAAGCTATAGAAAAATGCAGCTGCAATTCTCTTGACCTCTTCATCTGGGGTCCTTGGCCTCTTGGCCTCAAAAGGCTGAAAATTCGTGTTCTGAAGATTCTCAAGCATGAGTGCCCCCTGAATCATTGGAGGAAAAATGGAATCTGAAGACCATGCGTGCCATCCAATTCTTCAGGTTCTTGCCCTCTCTACTTTTTTCAGAGATCCCTTTGGTAAACTCCGTCACTCCGTCAAACCTCCCAATTCCCCGGCCTTGCGGTCCATAGAGCTCAAGATCGCCAACGCTCGAGTCCACTCGGAGATCGCACTGAGGACCTCCACACACCGTCGGCAGACTGTCGGTGCGGATGGCAGACCGTCAGACCGTCAGGTGGGTTTGTCCACCTGTGAAAAAAAGGTTTCGACAGCGAAACTGCGTTTCGAACACCTACACAGACACCTCTGTGACTAAGCCTGGGCTTTGGTCCTTTGGTTGAAGATTGAGAATGGAAGGATTCGGAGGTTGGCGTCACGACTCAACCTGGACCCAGGCGACCGAGTTGAAGGCGATCTCATTCGGCTTCAGTTTGGCCAAACGTATCGCCTCGGCCGCGGGTTTGATCACGGAAGTGTGTGGTTTGATCACCACGGAAGTGCATGCTATAAGTTGGATTGCTTCCATATCCATCCCCAGTTGGCCAACTCACTTGGGAACCCAACGACAGCTGGGCGTGAGAAGAATCCTGAGTGTTTTGGGGGTGTTCCTGAGGTCTAGGTTGTATTGACATGTATTGACAATTAGGCCTAAGTCATCCTATATGCAACCCCATGAAGTGTTTCATTACACGGAATACACACACCATTGGACAGCCAAAGGGTTCTTTTGTATCAGTCTGCAGGCTGAAGAATACACACTTAGGATGAGATCCCATTGAAATTTCCTCAATGTGAAGGTGAAGCGAACAGAATCTTCCGATGACTGCTGGCAGGCTGAATGCAGCGTTGCAATATGTAGTGGTGTATCGTGCTTTCAGGTCTTGCTTCCGACAAGTAGCGTTGAGAAGAGCCAAGGCATACTGCCAAGATCCTGAGTTACAGGCTAGAGATTGGCGTGGAATCTGAACTTGATCATCGCCTCAACAAAGGTGTATTGTTGCATGCCACAGTGGTGTGCACAAATACATACAAGTACAAATAAGTATATCTGCAGGCTGGAGACTTATGACATCTTCGGCCAGACATCTTTCCGTCTCCCCCTAGGCCTTCCTTCACCCCAAGCGCTCTCGTGGTTAGATGTGTGTCTCAAAAATGATCAAAAATGCAACCCTCGTGTTCGCGAGAACTCCAGCTATTTGTTGTCATGTCGCATTGGAAAATTCCATGAGTTGGCAAGCAGTTTGGGGGCAAACGAAAGGTCTTGAAAAACCATCTCACAAGAATTCCTGGGCCTATTCCATAGCCATATTCCATAAAGACCCACAACGCATCGCTCTCCTCACCCGCAACACGCTGTGGGAACAGCGTCGTCCCGTGGCACACGCCGCGATGGCGCTGCTGTAGGTGATGAGATCAGCCAGTCGGCGCTCCTGGTGATGGGTATCAATCGGTCAAACAAGGTGCACCTCTTGACATCTTTGCATCGGCTGAGGGAACTGACTCTTTAAAAGATCCGCAAACACAGTCAGTGAAGCGAACTTTCCACCGGTTCTTTTGGAGTGGGGAAACCAATCCTTAAAATGGTTAAAGGCCATCCACTCACTGGGTAGGCGAATGTGTGATCGCACGGCCAAGCTGATGCTCTTTTTGACAGGACGAGGACACACAGAGCCTCTTTATGATTGAAATTGAATAAGGGAACTTTGAAACGACTGGCCTACTCACTTCCACACCCAGCACAAAATGCATTTCACTACTTCACTATGTAGAAGGCCGCATCTGTTAAGGCTTCCCGCTGTCTCTCACAACAGAGCCTCATCACCGTCTCATCACCGTCTCATCACCGTCTCATCACCGTCTCATCACCTACTGACCTACCCAGGTCGTCTCCTTCCCAAGGGCCTCCCTCTCCCCGCCTTCCACGCACGCCTTTCCCGCTCTCCTCCGCCTGCTCCAAGAGGCGGATGGCTTGGCGCCACGGACGACCCGAACGGCAGGACGCGCTCAGCGCGCGGTTGAAGACGACGGCATTCCTCGGGCGCCGTGGTAAAACGCCAAGGGCCCGGGTGACGCGTGGCGTTTGCGGACCGCGCGTGGCTTCGCACATTTGGAGTGATGGGGTGGGCAAAAAATACTCGAAGCACTCCTGTAAAGCCTTGAAAACGATGCGGTTATTAAAGGACTGATGTGGTACCCAAACTTACTTGCAGATTAAGAACAGATCGCTGGCTTGGGACTGTGAGCCGAGGTGGTGGGCTTACGAAGCCACCATCGAACAGCAATGAATCGATGGTCACCTGTGCGGGATCTTCAGAAGATCTCAAATGGCCAATTTGAAACTCCATTTCAGATGGGCACCTGGGGATGTCACCACCCAGTCGACAAGGATTCCAAGCTCAGATGGCCAAGAGCTCGGAAACCTTCGAGACTGAAAAAAACCATGCGCCTAAACCCTTTCGGCGTTGCGTCCGACATGGGTGAGTCCAAACTGCTCCAAGCTCTAAGCCCCAATTGCAGTAAAATTACGGTACTCTAAACTCTAAACTTGCACAAATAAGCTCTCTGCCAACCCGCCCTTGTGGGTGTTGCCACAGAGCTCCAAAGCGCAAAACAAGCTCCTTCCCAAAGCGGAGCCCAACCCACCCCAACTTCTGTTGAGCTTCGGCTTCACAGAGATCTGCAACATCCGCCTGAAGAAGAATTCTTGGAGACGGCCGTCCCATTCCCAAAAAGGATATGCAGAAAGGTTCCGCTGCGTGATGTCCACCGTTAAAGTCGACTTGAGAGAGGAGGGGGTGAACGAAAGGTAGCAGGCAATCACAAGTAACCCTGGTAGAAGTCCACGACGGCGTGAACCGGCGCAGGGGGGATTTGATCCAGGGGGGGGGGGCCCCCCCCCGACGAACAGAATCAACTCTTACAGGACCAAATTCAATGCACAATCCCAGCTCCTGATTGTAATACATGTTTGCTAAAGCAAGGAGAACTCAGGTAGCTCAAGCTACCTTTCGTGACATGGAACGAAAACTACATCGTAGCAGTAGCAGTAGCAGTAGTAGCAGTAGGAGCAGTAGGAGTACGTAGGAGTAGTACTGGTAGCACTAGTAGTACTAGTACTAGTAATCGTCGTCGTAGTAGGCGGAGGAGGAGGAGGGGGAGGAGGAGGAGGAGCGGCCAGCAGCGGCAGAACAAGACGCTGTAGCCCCATGTTCCTTTCATTTGGCCAACTTGTAAGGGTTCACCAACACTAACGAATTGCTCCCCTAGCCTCTGCAAAGCCCGCGACAGGTGAAGCGTGTACAGACTAAACCTTAATCAATAAACGGCCTGGCCAATACACGGTGGCTTGGCGGAAGGACCCACAATCTCCATTCTGGCCCCATGATTAGGAATGAGCCACTGTGGACTATTGGTGCATTGGAGTTTCCAAAAAGTACAGTAGTGGCCTCCACCCCAAGAAACACCAAGTAGATACACAAGTGAATCCATCGTAAGTCTTGGATATGTTGAAACCATCCCGGTTCAACCCAAGCAGCCCAAAGCAGCTCAACATTCCTACATCAACTTTGGCTCTCGCTTTATGGCTTTATGGCTTCAAGAAGTCAAGACTTCCCGGGACTCCCGTGGTATCCCGTGGTCCAAACCCAGGTTGCCCGGTTGACCTCCTGGTAGGTTGACTTGACCTTAGGAGTCAAAAAACAGTTCTGGTCCGTCAACCAGGGTCCTGCGGTGCCGGCCTCGGATCCCCAAAAGCTTCCCTCGGGTCCCGCCGAGATGCCCCAGGATGCCTGCAGCGTGCTGCCACGCGTCCGTCTGGGAGGCTCCGAAGGAGATCACGTCTGGCAGCAAGAGGGAGACCTGCGGAAGCTGAGGGAGGGGAAGACGAGGAAGAGGAGGGGAATCTGAGGGGAAGATGCACACCCCAACAATTCCCAAACAGAATGAATACATATGAGCCCCGATCTCCACCCATGGGTATGCGAAAATTGACAACATGTAACGCTCGGTTAACTTGAGGCCGAGGGAGGTGACGAAAGCTAGCAGGGATGCATCCGTGTCAGTGGAGGCGAAGCATACAGCGCCGTCCAGTGACAAAGGATTGGTGGGACATCAAGGGGAGTGAGGCAAATTTTTTTTCATAGGCATGGGGCTGTTGGAGGGATGGTTCACAAGGTCTCGCTCATGAGGTAAAACGTTGTGAACATGTAAGACACACGAACAGCAATGACACAGCCAACCTTAGCTTGTGAATCTGTTGAATCTGTTGCATCGTATCCCAAAACCTCCACGGAGGAGTTGAACCAAAGTGGATGCCATAAGAGGTGTCCAAGAGGTGTCCCAGAGGCGTCCCAGGGGGAAGTTGAACCACTACATGAAGTTTTCACGTGATGCGGCGATCTCGAGGATTCCAGCCCCTCACTTGCTAAAGCAAGGACAACTCCAGCTAGCTAACATGGCGACTGAAGGTAATAAATTTGTGCGTTAGCCCAACCCTGCCCAGTGGATATGGAGAAGAGTTCAGTGTTTTGCATAGGAAATGGGACCATGGTATCCCGTGGTGCAGGAATGGGTCTATCAAACCAGAGTATATAGACGTAATTATTGTCACTACGCTCATGCAAGGTCAAGGAATAGAACGGCATCATTCAGAGGCATGCATAGAGTCATAGAGTATCACTCAAATGGAGAGAGGGTCAGGGCCAGTGAAACAGCAATCTTTTTGAATTCAACAAAAGTGATTGGACCATCATCGAGTGTCATCTATCCATGCCCCCTCTAAATCCATGGGCACTTGCTGACACTTCGTTCGGTCCAAATTGAGGACTGGACACTGAAAAGACCGCTGAGAGATGATGCGATAGGCCGCGCAAAATTGCATGGTGCAACCTGTCAAATTTAAAAGACTTCGGGTGTGGTTGCGACAGGTTGGCCAGAAAGCAAGGTTCTGCTAACTTTTGTTGGCTCGCAGTGGGGTTGATCTAAAGCTGCAAGCCAGCTCAAATCAAGTGCTTTTGACCAGCAGCTACGTGTTGTTGTGATTGTTGCTATTGTTGTCCCAAATACCTTGTTTCACACTGACCATCTACAATACATGTCACTAAGAGATCCATAATGTTGCACCCTCTCTTCGTCCTTTTTGCAAAAAGGCACGCACATGGCCTGGTGGTGATCCCCCCTCCTCCGTCCGGTGGGCTCGGTGCTTTCGGTCCGGTGAGACCGGTCTCAGCGGACCGAAGTTCCCTGGATCCAACTCTGAGTGTGTTTTCCTTTGGTTTTCCTGTTCCAGAAACCCTTTGGCAAAGGTTTGCCTCGTTTTTGAGGCATACTACGCTTATATATATATATATATCCGTCTATCCCATATGTTGTTTAACGGACTGTATACATGTGCGTTCGTTCTGTGCTGCGACTGACTTGCTGTTGATGGTCGACAATTGTCTGAGTTAACACTACCCCAAATAGGTGAACAAGTGAACCAAAATGGACTATCCATGCTTCCCACGTTTTGTAGGGCTGGCTGCACTCCATCGGCTTCACCGCGCGCCTGAGCCTTTACCAAGAGCTCCATGGCACGAGGCCATGTGCCAACCGCCGCCAGGACACCTGGACGTGACCGATGAAACCGCGTGCCACGGAACGCGCAGCCGCTGCGGACCCACTGTGCGGCAGAAGTGGTCGGCCGAGTTTTGTGGCAGAAGCGGGTTGCGGTTTTGTGGCAGGAAGGCACGGGTTTTGTGGAGAAACAGAATATATATATATATATATTATTATATATATATATATATATATCCACAAAACTCCCAAGGGCATAGAGCTGCAAAAAAGCCTTAGTGATGTACAGAAATACCATGAACGAACATGAAGCAAGCGCCCTTACAGGTTTTCACACAGGCCTAAGAGGGCCTAAGCTCCTCTCAAGTCGCTCTGTTGATAAATCCCCAAAGGATCTGCGAGTTCAGTGTGATCCTGAAAATCCGAATTCGAACCCATGGCTCTCATTCCGAGCGCCTCGACAGACCAGATTGGACAAGTAGCTGTTGTAGCTAATGAGGTTGGGCTCCACCACTCTGCTTGGCATGCTGCGCAGCATCTGTAAGGCGCGATGCCATTGTCCGCCTTGAAGGAGTCACATTGGGAGGAATTAGACCATGTACTTGGGCGGTTAGATCCGTTACTCCCCTGCAGAGGACCACATGGAACCCCAAAACCACTGGGTTGTAGAGGAAATGGGCAAAACCCACGGTCAATTCTCAGGTTCCACGTTAGTTTGCCGGAGAGTAGTGTCCAACACACAGAGAGACATGGCCTATCAAGATCTTCATTGGTGCGAGCAAGCGATAAAGAGCAAGAAGTTCTCCTCCCAAAGCAAAAGGAAAGTGGTTAATTATAGAAGAAGCGCGTTGCTAATTGTGTAGAGGCACAACAAGGCAGGAGAAAAACACTTTCTGAATGCAAGTGAGTGCCATGAACAACCTTACGTTGGCGTTGAGCTTCCAGTTTGGAGAACTGGGGGATTCCGAACGCATGCATGTGACCTGACCACATGTGTGGCAAACAAGTGCTTCGCCTCAAAGCACCCAAAAAGTTCGAAACAACAACCGGAACGATCCCTGGAGCAACACCCTGTCTGTTCCATTTTGCTCAAGAAAAAGGACAAAACCGGCGTTCGCGCGGCGAACCGTGGTTGACCCAGCGACAGTACGTGTGTCCGTTCCATCCCAAAAAAGAACGGATGAACGCCCTCAAACAGCGGCCGCCTCGATCGAAGGCGCAGAAGGTGGAGCCATAAGTGATGAGATCCGGTTGGAGGTGGAGCTGTTTGGGAGCAGAAAGAAGATCCTCAGCGAAGCCAGCGAAGCAATCCAGATGGGCTTCAGACCGATTTCTCCAACTTCACAGCGCAAGATTTACTGGTCGGATGGGATCGAAAAGTGAAACTGCAAAACGAATGAAACCAGTGGACTAGGTGGTGAATCTGTGTAAAGGACTGTTAATGATGCTGATGATGACTTCAAAAGGTGCTTGCACAATAGCATTTACCGCTTCACTTGTGCCCAAGTTGTTACATCTGTTCAACAACACTACTAGCACAAACTTACGTCTATAATGCTATGCAGCATAATAGTTGGACCAAGTCGTTGAATCGCAGACCGCTTGGAAGCGTTGGAAAAGGGCCACCAATTCTTTCTAAGCGCCAAGTACTTGGACTCTTGCCCTCACACAAAGTTCGCTTATGTCATCTGATGTCCAAGTGATGGTACCAACGGTGCAACCAGTGAGGACAAAGCCTGAAGATCAGTACATGTCAGTAGCTCAGTTCACCGCACCCAGTTGCTAGGACATCTTGCCATTGCCCATTTTGAGCACCCACGTTCATGACGCTGTTGAGACTGACCACATCTGGCCAAATCTGCGGCGCGACCGTGGCAACTCGGCTGCCATGGTGGAGAGGGTGGGCTGCTAGAGTCCAGTTACGACTCACCTCTCAGAATCGGTTCATCTGTTGGATTGAGACACTATGCACTTGCAAATCCCACTTGCTAGCAGATCTTTGAACTGATTAGGTGCATGTCATGTCACAGGCTCGAGTTTTCTGCGCGCATGAAAGGAAGAAAGATTGAGACACTTCAGTTCGAGGCGGAGCGAAATGCTGAAGGAGCAAATGGAAAACAATTGAAAAACGCCAGGTCGACTGTACCCGTTAGACCTGGGCCTTCGAGATGCAGAGATGGAAACCTGATGAAGAACCCATTGAAGTGACCAGGGCAGGTTCCTCCCTCGTGCTCCCTCCCTCCGAGAGCGACTTTCCGGGTTCGTTCCTTTGAGAAGAGACATGGACGTGGCTCAAACATGGGTATGTTACTGAATACAGTAGAGTACAGTACGTTGTTGAAGTCACCCATAGCATCCCATAGTCACTCTTGGAGAAAAAGAAAACTAGGGGCTTCCTATGATCTGGCCTAGCAGGGGTTCTGGTTGCAGCCACGCCGCTGCGTCTCAAACGGTGCTGACTAATTGAAATTGTGACACCTGACCTATATATGGATTTCAGCATGCTGTTTCCTTCTATCAAACAGTTTGAGGGTCCATCTTGAGACATGTCCATGGGCTTAGAGGAAAATTGGATCGCTCTGAACTCTATGTAGACTCCCCGACACTCTTTCAAGGTGTTTTTCATTCTCATGTTCACCCCACCTTGGAAATCAACCCCCCGCCCCTACCCGCCCCTACCATCCATCCAAGTCCATCCCCATCCACCCGGCCTCGCAGCTTCGTATCTCCAGCAGCGTCCCAGGTCCGGCCCTGGTCCGACCGGCCGCAAGAGCCGCGTTGACGTGCACCACGTCGAGCCGGAGCCCTTCGCCCAGGCCTCTTCGGCGGCCGGTGGATCACGGTGTCTGCAGTGAATCATGAAACGGACACGAAAGATCGGTAGAAAATGGTTGATGGATGTTAATGGTCTTTTTGTGGATCAAGGTTTGCGCAACACGGCGCAACTGCTACATACTGCAACGCTGGTTCTCCTCCTTTTTGGATCTTTGGGGAGAAAGAGAAGCTTCTCTGAGGCGGCCAAGACGTTGTGAGATGTTGTGAGGAGATCTGGAGTCTGGAGACGGGCCAAACCGGCTCTTGAAGAGTCAGATTCATGCCCTGGAAGCTCCACTGGATGGCTGTGAAGTTCTTCGAGATGAACGTAGTTGAAATGGTCGTAGGCCGACAGGACTTCAAGAAATTCAAGTCCAAATTCATAATTCGTGATTTCTCGTCTTGCTGTTGATATCTGTCGATACTTGGCAGGACATCCTCAAGCAAAAAAAAAATCCTTGTCCCACATCCGCTATACCCAGACCCACCCTGCAGCCCAGCTACGCAGCCCGAACCTCCCGAACCACCGCAGTTCTGGGTCGTGCACGGGGGCCTGACGGATGCAAGAGGTGTAGGAAGAAAGCCACCAACGGGTGGTGTGCAGTACCAGTACCAAGCAAAGCCAGTACTTGATTCACTGGCAAAGCCAGTAATTCTGGGTGTGCTTGGCATTTTGCAATTTATTGCCATCAATCATCATCGGACACACTGAAATTGAAAGCATCGCACTGCATCTGGTCTGTCGACATACATGTTCTTCTCCAAAGTTTGGGACACCAAAAAGAGCTGATGCCCATGATATTCCAAAGCAGGTCAGCTCCCCAAAGGTCTGCCAGGCATGTGGCATCCGTCACACACCTTCAAGGGCCGTACAATAATCTTACTGTAATGAACCTCTTGATGTTTGGTCTTTCCCCCACTGCCTGGTGCTTTTCAGACGGGGGCAGGGGTATCCAAAGCTCAGACAGCCAGAACACGATGGAAAAAAACATGGGATGGCTGAATGTATATAGACCCTTGATGAAAAAAGTAAAAACGCATGAAGAGGTTTTGCAACCAATGTCGGGGGGTTATTAATCAAGAGTCTACGTTATATTATCTCATCCAGATCCAGAGTGGCCCACCTTCTCGCCCATCGCTTCGCAGCTTCCTCCCCATGGCGTCCCACCGCCGCGGGCCCCACACACCGTCCCGCGGCGGGCGTCGGAGGTTTCTCCAGCGACGGGCGCGGGGCCGGCTATGTGTGGATCTCAGGTGGGGACGAACCAAGATGTATCACGTAAATGTACAACTACACCTGGCAAGATTGCATTGATGTTTCTTTCAGGGTGCAGGACGTTCAGAAATTTTGAGGCTCAAAAACGAAGACGTGCGTGCCCGCGAGGTTACGCTACATCTTCATCCACCTTCCACATCTTTGTGGAGGACTTCCTGCAGTCTGCAGTGCAAAAACGGCCGAAAGCATCCAGAACATGCTCCTGCGACGGACAGGCGATCAACGCTTCCGCGCACGGCCTTTTCCGCGCACGGCTCTTTCCGGCTGTGAGGCCGGCGGTCGGAGCAAAGGCTACCCTCCGGCGGTGAAAAATTGGAAATGATCCTATGGTCGATCAGCGGTGCCGCGGATCGTCACTTGCTCCATTCAAGAAAAGTAAATACAGAAAAGGTGTGCTTGAGTCACTTGACATACAGCTATTTCGCAAAACAGCATTGTTCTGAATGGTTCTTGTTTATCGTCTTCACTGTCGTCAGTAATTGACCTTTTGAGGGCCGTTCGTCTTCAGAAGATTGGAAAAACAGATGAAGAAACATGGAACCTCTCCGTCGAACCCTGGCTTGGAGAATTCCTGGGAGTCCAAGATGTTTAAAATTGTCTTTTAGGTGATCTGAAAGGAATTTCCTTTGCTTCGGCAGTGCCAAACATAGTCTTTGGATGTCTTTGGACTTCAAGGAGTAGTGTAAATTGTTGTTGTCCTTCAATGATGCTCTGCTGGTCTCGCACCGGAAGAAGGGTTAGCAGGATACCCCTGTCTTTGACACCGTTTCATGAGAACAAGGCAAGTTCGGCAAAGAAAAAGATGTTGTCAAGGGGTCGAAAACCTGAAATCGACCTGGTCATTCGGTTGGGCATGTCATCTAAAAACCTCGGTGTGCATCTGGTCCGGAGACCAACCACTGGGTGTTCCAAACGTGTTTTCTCTATCTTTCTTCAGAGGGGTTGGTAACGAAAATGCAGCCTCCCAGGTGAATCTGTTCCGTTCCTCTCCCAATGAAAATTCAGGGGGTGGGCTCTATTTTGAAGCAAGCCAGTGGCTGAAGAATTAATTTGACACTTGGACTACGTGGTGAGTCCAGCAGCTTTTCCTGCTTTAACCGTCAACTTGACCTTCCCCTCCAAGTCTATCAAAGTGCACATTACTAAGAACAGCGACATGTTGACTGTCTTATTCTCAGCCTACAAGGCGGCAAAAAAGTTCGATGCATGTGATAGCAACTGAGCACTACATGTACCTTAGAAATCGGTATGCGGCTACTGCCTCTTCAGCTTGTCAGCTCTTTACCTTGGGCCCCAAGATACTACACAAAAAGCAAGGATAATCCTCCCTGACAACCATCAGGAATTGTCTGGAACCTTGACTCATCCCAATAGTGCAGCTTTGAACCATGTAACATGTCATACAAGTATCACATATTCACTTATATATCTCGAAGGATACAGGTCAGCCTGTGCCACCCATGATAGTATTCTAGACCTATAATAAGTCTAGGAAACCAGCGAAACCAGCGCTTCAAGCTAACATTGAAGTTGCTGGACATTGCTGAAGAGGCGCGCTCAAATGAAATGGATAGTGGAACCATGTCCGATGCGTCGCGCAAGCTGCTCTGCGTGTTCCGAACAAAACGGGCGTGGTGTACGGTCCGTGGAAATTGATTTTAAGATATTTTAAGGGAAAAGGAAAGATATTTTAAGATCTTTTTGGTGTTGAAAACCATGATTTCCTCATATGTCCGGTAGATTTTATCTTAAGCCTTAAACCAATCCTGGGAATTTCGGTCTAGCATTGTGGGGCCATCCAAGCTCACCAGTGGTCAAGCAGCTCCACTCCCAGCAACGAAATCCTCTGAAAGGAAAAGAGCCGGAGAGGGACTTACGATTCCGGTCAGGCGCTCCAAACCACCCACAAACCCCAGGTGTTTGTCAAAATGGTCTGGTGGATGTTTCTGAAGGATCATCCGAAATGAAAACCTTGCACTTCCCCCCCGCATTGCATACAACCCCAGCATCCGGAAGCTTGCTGGAGCCGCCTTTTGGATCCGCTGTTTCACACCCGAAGCCGACATAATGGCCCGAAGCTGGCGCTGCTCGAACTGAAGCGGGGTGGAAATGGAGCTGTGTGCAACTCGTGTTGTTTTTCGACGCACTCCGCATCGAGAAGTCCCAGTCATGGCCAGTGTCCAGACTGACCCAAAGACGCAAGACGCACGCACTCCGCTCCGCGGTCCACACCCTGCGCGGCCTTTTGTTTGCAACCCTACACCTGCAGCGTGTTTTTTCAACACTAAACCCCTTGAGTTCGTCTTCTCAAACAAGGGACATACGGCACCAACCCCAACAAAACAAACCTCAACTGCACGATCACGAGGCAAAACGGCGTAGTACGTGGGGGGAGCAAAAAGAAAGGCTGATGTTCCAAAAATCCTTAAAGTAAATGGTCACAACATGTCAAAACACGGAGCCTCAGGTGGGAGCCCACATCCCGGTGGTTCACATCCACATACACCTGACCTAAAAGGCCTTCCGGTGCCCTCCTCAAATCACGTGCTGGTCTGGTGTGGATCTGGTGTGGACTGCGGTCAGACGATGAACCCAAAGCTTTCAAAGTCGAAGTGGAATCTGGACTTCCCCATGACACCCCCGCATGTGGGGTTCTCAGTCGGGTGTTCACGCCCCAAACTGCGGCCCCTCGTTACCAGGAGGGAAACCGGCTTTGCTTTGGGGTCTTCCACGACCCTCGAAGCTTTGGCTTACCTGGTACCTGATGGTACCTGCATTGGCCAAATTCCTCAGATGGGCTAAGCCGCTCAGTCTCCTGCGCCACAAAAACCGACCTATATATATATATATATTTATCTGGATCTTCAAACGGCACGGATGCATTTTTCAATGAAAAGAAACCGCAATCAAGAAATTATGGATGGCAAAGATGTGCTCAAAATCCATGGAGTTTTTAGTTTCTGCCGGTACAAGTACTGCTCACAACGAAAAACGCCGACAAAGACGCCGGTCCACGGCATCTTTTGTTGAACAGGCAACTATGTGTGCCGTTTCAAACATGAGGCAAAGCCAATGGATCCCGCCAAAGCCGGTTTCGCAGTTCCTCCGTTGCCCGGACCGAGGGAGCAAAAAATCCCTCCGTACATCCCACGACCTGAGGACCTGGTCGTCGCACCTGAGATCGTGTAGTCTTCGTTCGGTCGTCTCGCGTCGCGCGTGCGGTTCCAAGGCCATTCCCATGTTTCTGCGCTGGGAGATCGAAAAGGCTGCTACACACATCTCTATCTTTTGTATTTCTCAGCCATGCACACTAGAATGAGGTATAATTTATAGTTAAAATTAAGATCAATTATATAGAACATTGATAATGGATTTAAGTAGTCCCACTAAACCGTTGAGTTGTTGATCCCCCACTTTCTTATCTTTCTTCCGGGCATCCACAAGATCGACCCAGCCAACTCCAAACGCAAATCCATCTATTTTGCCAGTGATTCGCTCCTCAAAGGCCTGCCAGGAAGAAGGCACCTTCATAAGGTGCCAACTTCAAGGGCTCGTGCAAGGTGCCATCCCCGTGGAGCACCACCTGCCACAACCACCGCGATTTCTTTGAGTCTGGTGGTCTGAAATGAATTCTGAAGCCATGCTTCCGAAGTACCACGCGTGCACTGCTCGCACCCCAAACACAAAAAAAAGAAACGGTCCAAATTGGACCCGAAAACCCAACCAACACGGTCGTCATCTGCGTCACTGCGCGGGGTCGTCTGGGTGCGTGTGCTTCCCTGCCGCACCTTCTGCTCCCCGGTGGCGATGGTTCGATCAAGGGCTCCTGTGGGTTCGATCGACACGTCGGACACGTCGCAAGTGGACCGCTCTGGGGGATTTCTGATCGGAGTTGGTGTGAAAGACTCGTGGTTGCTCTTTGCAGTTGTCATTGGCTTCTGGCAGTCTCCCCATTCTACCAACAGTGATGCATAAAGAATGCATATGAAAGCCATGAGGTGGGCATCTTGTTCGTCAGGAAACAGGTGCTTGGGCAGCAACGGATAGAATTCTGCTGTAGGATGGATCTAGTCTATTACAACCCTCTGAACTACAATTGTTGTGAAAGCAGTTATATAACCTTTTGATCTGGCAATGCTGCAATATCAATGAAAAAGTGGGAATCGACAAGGAGAAGAAACAAACATGTGTACAAACATATTCAATCATATTCATATACAAGAAAAGAACCCTACAAAAAGAGAAGAACACAAAAACAAGACAGAAACACAAAAAGTCCGGGGGACGCTGTCTTTGTGTTTGTTGTTGTTTGTTATTCTATTGTGTGGGTGTTTGGTGGAATCATGAAAACTGGTTGGTGTCGTTGTTTCTTTCTCTGCTTTTGCTTGCTTTTTTGACCGTCTTAAACTTGCGAGGAGTGGAGATTGAATACCCGCTTTTCAAAGGTGATCCAGAGTTTGTGTTGCCAGTGACACACTGAAGTTTTGCCGCCACCGTCACACATCAAAGTCGAGGATTCTTGCAGCCGCGCACTAAAATAAAAGCGCGGCACAACAACTCGGATCCGTCCTTCTTGTTGCAAGGACACTGATCCGGTGAACTCGACACATCCTGGGCCCAACGTTGGTCTGAAACAAGCACAGCTTTGGCCTAAAGGAACCAAAACAGGAACCTAGGCTGCAATGGCAACACCTTCGAAGCCGGTTGGCTTTCACATCTAAGATCCTCCACAAACCAATCTAGTGTACTGTATACTGTATATGTGTGTAAACCAATCCTCTGCCTTCCAACTACACAACAAAAAAGGCCACACCTCACCCGGGACAAGACAGCCATCAGGAAAATTTGGAGGAAGTGGACTCGAGACATGTCAACTTCCGGGCATCCTTTCCTTTCATCTTGGGTACCACCTCCTGAGTGAGCTTGGTGGGGCTTGAGCGGCTCCCCCCGCCCCGGCCGCCAGCCTGTCGGATGGGGATTCAACACGCAAAAGCCCAGCAAGGCCCCGCCGTTGATCTCCGCACCGTCCGGTCCACCTGAAGATGGAAGGCACTGGTTGAAATCGTCCAAGTGGACAGAGGTTGAGCATGACACGCGTCCGGAGCGCGTGGAGCTGCTATTTGTCAACAGCAACAACCGACGGTGGCTCTACAACGGTTGGAGATTGAGGTGGTCCCGACATGGACCTTCGTTTGGCCCCAGACAGACAGTTCCAAAGGGCAGCAGTTGGAAGGCTACATGGATTCTTGTGCTAGCGTGTTTCATGTTTATATGATAGATGAACGGGGTGTTTCGCTGCATTCTCCTCCTTGTCCTCCTCCTCCTCCTCCCTGTCTTCTAACAGCCCCTGACACTCCGACCCCATCACCGCCTGCATCCACGCGCACCGCGATGCAAATGGTCAAGGGTCGGCCGCCATCCTCCGCCTCTTTCACCCTGTCGGGTCGGGTCGTCGTAGACGGTCGCCGGTCGTGGTCGGCACGGTGCATTGGTTCTCTGAGAGTCCAAATGACTCGGTAGTGGATTATGACTGCCAGGTGGAGTCCAATGAGTCATTGGAAGGGAAATCCCCGAAGTGCCAGTTCCCAAAAGTGGGTATTCATCGACCTGAGGTCAAGTACGATATACGGATGTATAGGGTTTTTGCGGTGAGCGTGCTGCCACGTGACCCTATAGGCCCAAACTCGCCAATTTTGATGTTCCGGGGGCTCCTCTGCATCTCGGAACTTCAATGAAGCATGGTGTTTTCTCCGACCATCTCAATCTGAACCAGCTCCCACTGTTTTGTTTAACCTTTTATATACATAATGGTTCAACTTTCTGGCTATCTCAGTCGGCTCGTGGTGTGATCCGGAGGGGAGGCGACACCGGAGGCCGACGTTCACGGCCTCACTTCGGTGCGGATCGTCTGCCGTTGCTCTTGGCTCAAAGACTCGATGAACTTCCGGAGCGCCTGGCAGGTCTGGACGGCCGGTCGAATCAAATAAACAAAGTTATATAACACAATAGTTATTACGCAAAGAAAAGGTAAATAAATCTGTAAATAAAACAATAATAGGAAACTAAATAACAATCATGAACAATTTAATGAATAAACCAATAAGCAAATTAAGAAGTAAAAATATGCAGTAAAACATTCATAATAGGAAACTGTTGAAGAAGTCCGGCACCGAACGGACGCAAAGCAACTACCGCGAGTTCCGCACCTCTACAAGGTCTCCAGAGACTTCTCAACATGTCAAAAAGGGCAGTACTAGTAACAAGGTGCCTTACTAGTAGGAACAAGAAGCTACTAGTAACAAGGGCATTTCTCTACGAGTTCCCAACCAATTGCTGGGGAGAGCTGGGGATCTCCCTCTTTCCAATCACCATTTGTCTCCATACTTCCCCAGCAGCTCTTTCCCGCAGCTCCAACTGGAAACTCCTCCCCCCGCACGAAACTGCAGGTGCACCTTGCGGTATGCAAGGGCTTCCTTGATCATCCGAGACTTCTTCACCTGGCCGGAGCACAGCACAAGAGAAGCGGAAAGAATGGGCCAGCGGCAAAAGGATCTTCGATATGAGGTACCTAAATTGCTCGAAGCCGTCTGAAGCCTGAAGCCAGGTGGCCACTCAGGTGGCAAGTTATCTCAAGTGCACCATGTCTCCAAAGGAGAGCTCTTGGAAGCGTCAAAACATGTCAAAACCCATGGGGTCTCAAAGCATGGCGCTGAGATATGAGATCCATACGTTCCTTTCTTTTCATGATCCACAAAGAATCGGAGCTCAGGGGACGAACTGTACCCTCTTGATCCCTCCTGCACTCTCCAGGGAAATGCACAAATGCGTCTCCCATCCAGAAAGGAAGACTGAGTAGTCGGTTTTTTTCTCCAAATTGACTGGACCCCGAGACCAAATTCCACTCTTGTGCAGTGTGCACTGCTGGCCGCAGCCTGGCTGACCAAAGCCTGCTGGGACTCCCCACATCGTCCGCCAACAACAGCACCGAGCCATCATGGGTCGCCAACAGCCAGGCCGCCGCCACTTGGGCCGAGGCCTCAGCCGAGGCAGCGACAGGCGGATCTTAGATATTCCTCCCATGTCGTGGTGTGGGTGGGGAATCAAGGGAAGGCTTTGGAGTTGGAAAAATGTGGAAAATGCATATGGAGAGTATGCTTTCTTTCATTCTCTCCTCAACCTTCAAGCGTGGTAGTCGGGGGCTGTCATGTAACTGTATGAGTAGTCTCTCATTTGGGATCCTTATTGGCCTAGGGCATGGGCGCCACCAACTTGGACGTAAGGCGACGTTCCGCCATGATAGAAGGGCTGGACCTGCGTGTTTTGGTGAGTACGCATTCCAGGTTGATGAGTGTCTCCATGTCCACGAGAAATCCCTGCCCGTCAGTCCTCATGACTTGTCTCAAGATTGGAGACCCAAGCAAATTCCAGGGAAAGACACAAGAACAGCAGCAAAATCCATGAAACCTATTGCTGATAGGTCCTTCATCGTTGTGAGGTCGCTCATGTCCTTTGACATTGCCTGCGAGGCACACCCATCTGCCAGACTTACACCTACCATGCTCGACACGTGCGGAGACCGAACGCAGCCCCCCGTCCGCCGGCCTGGCTCCAATTGGTCAAGCCGTAGAACGGCACATCATTACCTTACATAGGCCCATCGTGCTAGCTTGGTCGGTGAACAAGCCCTCCAGCTGACACCGAACTCTCCAGCTGAAACCGGATCGAACGATGCCTCCTTCGTTCCAAACAACAAAAAACACGAAGACTGCCAGGGGAGGCATGGGTGCATCGGTGCACCCGACCTTGGGCTTCTTGCATCCTAAAGCCAAGGTCTGTGACTCTGTGACTCGCCCAGCCACAAACAGTGTCGTGGTTCCGCGCGAAGCGGATGGAGTTCCGCGCCAGGATGGGCGCGGACATCCGCCCCTGCTCGACCTGCAGATGGCAAGGCGAAAGTGCTCGTTACAGCCAGACAGGAGCATCCTCAAGCTCCACCTTTGTCCTGATCGCAGCCCCAAAAGCCGTTTCCATGGTCAGTTCTTTGGTGTGCGGAACGAGGATTGAGGTGGTCAGAGGTCAAGGGTCGCTTTGATTTGATACTTGAGGACACTATCCTTTCGAGGCCAAGTGCCTACCTTACAGGTTTGTATAGAAGTCTACTCTTTATGTTTGTTGAGTTTTTTGCAACCAGGTTCTCTCTTTTTCTTGTTTAGCTCTTGAACAGCCGCTTCAGAGCTTTCGGTTCCCGCACCGTGCCCGCACGCTGGGGCAAGTCGGAGGGCCGCTTCATCTCAATCTCGCGCCTTGGTCGACCGTTGAGGTCACCGGTCACCGGGTGTGATCGAGGAGACATGTCTGCTTTCTTGGCGACGGGTGCTAGTAAGGAAGGTCGTGGAGCTCGGAGTTTGGAGCAACTTTCAAGAACATCCCTTTCGAACACGGCGACCAAAGTCTGGAACTGCTCCAGCCGATGCGTCAGCGCCGGTGAATTCCAGTTGGTCCAACTCTTCGGGTGCCTGGGGGGACGTGCCTGTTTCCATGGTTATTTGATTTGTAGCAAGTGGCCGGGTTTTTGACTGGTCCGAAACCCAGCTTCACATCTTCCATTTCTCCGCCAAGCTGCAAGTGTTTCACCCACTCATGATGCTCAAAATCCACTGCAGCGGGACCCACCTCCACGAACTTCCGCAGCCAGACCTCACAAAGTGTAGTTGTTCGAAGAACTCATGAGAAATCGGACCTCTCAAATATTCTCACAGCCATCACAATGTTCCACAGGGATGCATATTGATTTATACTTAGAAATTATTGGGACACCCCACTTCGGGACTTGGATGGGGATTCGTCTTGTCTCAAAGTTCAGAATAAACATCAGTTGAGGTGATTCAAAAATTTGATAGAAAAATATAGAAAAAGTGAATCCCTTCTAAATAGATGCTCTATCTTTACGTGCGACATCTGCAGGTTCGTATTCGTATTGTCATGCAAAGTGCATGTCCCCCGCGCCGAGACACCGCAAGCAAGAAGTCGGTGGTGGGGAACTGCTCGCCCGTGGTCAGGGACACTCCTGGCGAACAATCCCTGGCAGATGCTGCCTGTGGCTTCAAAGGTAGGATCAAAGTGTCTCTCCGGTGGGTAATAGCCATCACCGCAAAATTCTGAAAATCTACTTCTTAAGCTGATTGCTAATTGGAACTGATCAGGTGCCAAGACCGAAACGTTGGCGATGCCCTTATGGTTGTGCTGCCCCGGAGCATCGCACAATGCGTGGCACCCAGCCATGCTACACCCATAATGCAAGTTCAAATAGCCATTGCCATCGCCATGTAGCCTAAAGCCCTGGTGGTTGCACCTCACATTCACAAGAAGAAAACAATACTCGCATCATCTCACATACAGGCATGTTCATATCAACAGAACTACGTTGCTTCTCCTTCAGTGTACTCCCGCTGCATCTTTGGGTCGATGCTCAGCACCTCAGAAACCAGGTTGCCATGCCAAATGGCATCTTGCTCTAGCAGGCAGCTGCATGGCAAGCAAATGGAAACGCACGAAAAACAGTTGCTTTAAAAGTTTCAACTCCGGGTGTCCAAAAGTTATTAAATATCCTTGAACATCCTCAATCCCCCAGGTGGCCTTCGTAAGGGACTTTGCTACCTCCAAATCCACACCACGCGACCTCTCCATAGGCATAAACATCTGCTTTGTCCACGTAATTGGCGATGTGTTCGGGCCTCATGTGCCTGAGATGGGCGCAAGTGTGAGCAAGTTCATGGGACAAGGTTTCTGGTTCACAGGTGCCTTACTAGTAGTAACTAAGAAGCTATTAGAAACAAGTGCATCGCTACTAGGAACAGGTGCCTTACTAGTAGTAACTAAGAAGCTATTAGAAACAATATCAGGTTTTGCAGAACAGAAATAAAGGTGCATCATCTACACATACAATATGAATATGTATGAATGACAACATCAATCTTGTCAAAACCAGGTTAAAACTGCTTTGAAAAGTAAAAACGGAAGGATCCGCTCCCAGGTAGCAGTTCTGCCGGAATTTCGGTCTTCGAGCAACGTCTTGAGCTGGGGAAGACCATGGCAACCAATTTTCTTCAGGAAAGAAAACATCGAATTCCCTGAGACCTGCCGGTCGAAACAAAATGGGTCGCCAAGCAGCTTAGCAGCGTCGAAGCGGAAACCGGAGACGCCACAGCTCTTCCTGGGAAGAAACCATGTCGCATGAGTATCACTGAGTCCCAAGTCCCATGCACATGTTTAATACAGCAAAACCATACAACACCGAGCTAAACCCTCACAAACCACCAAAACCACAACAGAAAAACGCATGTTGTGGCTTTTGGTCGATCAAAAAGATGTTCCACGTGAAATGGAGAAGTAGACGACAAAGCTTTGGTTGGAGAGAGCAAGTACCCTTCGCAAACTCCCGAACCGCTCATATTCCTCCATCTCCTGAACCAAGGGCAGGGACAGAATGAAGTCAGAAGTTGGTGGTCAACCGGTCAACCGATGTGAAGCCCATGAACTTCGCGCTGCTCCACATAGGCAGCGACCAAGCCAGAGAAATCATCAACATCTATGTAAATATGTTCAATCAACGGGCGACGGGCGTGTAAAAACGCGCCCGACCACGCGCGATTCCCCTTAAAATTACAATTTCACGTTTTTTGGTCGGTATTTGGAGCATTTGTTCACCCGCCTCAGCATCGAGAGGCATCCGCAAACTCGGATGGCGGACATGCGAGGTGCGACTCGTGACTCAGTCTGTATTGCTTCCATGCTTCAAGAACAGCATCAAGATCTGAATTCTTCAACAAGTAGCGAATCCAGCTGAGTCAAGTGTGAAATGCGGGGGGGAGTTTTACCGAGCAAATTTTGTCGTCTCATCAATCCTTTGATTTAAGCAATTTCGCTTTCTGCCTGGTTATCTCCACCTACAAATTCCAACTCTTTCGCTTCCAGCAGGGCAGCCGGTTGCTTAGCCTCAGCCAGTTTGGAAACAGTCTTGAGTTGCCTATAGGGGTCAAAGAACTCTTTTTTGGCTTGGCTACTGGGGTCATCTCGTCTATGTGGTGTCGGGCAGAGCCGACTGGAATGCTATGCACTCCAAATTGGTTCGCTAAGGCTTTGCCACCGTCTGTGCTGGCCAGACAAGACGAAGCATCTACGCGCATTCTCAAAAGGTTTTCTGACTTCTACGCTGCTCTCAGGAAGGCGGGGTGCTCCTTCTTGAGCTTTGCGTGGACGAAGACGCATGGCAACACATCTTTTGGACTCGTCCCACTGGTGCACATCCATGGTCCAATGGTGCTCATTCGGCTTCCTTGCCATGCTGAGCCTTCACCTTGTCCGTTCATAGAGTTGCAGTATCAGGCTCCTTTCGGGGCCAAGTTACGACTCCTGCGTTCCACTCTTTGGAGCCTCGGGCTATTCCCAAGAAGGGCCTGTCACCGCATCCAGAAGTGGCAACTCCAGTGTTGCACAGGGATCAACCTGGGTGTGCATCGCATGCTTTCACCCCCAAAATGACCACTCTGACTTCTCTGCTCTGGCGCAGACACATCTGTCTAGATATAAGCATAAGTGTATGTGTAAATACACATATCACATCATATGAAATTTATACTAATGCTTTTCGGAAACATTACAAACATAAGAACCTATCCTATATGCTATACACTGATGTTTGCGCAAAATCAACGGATCAAGATCATAGACCTGACCTGGTTGCTCACCATGTCAAAGTCCGGAGCATTGATCATGCGTTGATTGCAAATGTTTTTCGTGAGTGTGCAAAAAGGAAGAAACAGCAAAAATGAAATCAAGCACTATCTTTCTTGCAAGCACTATCTTTCTTGCCTCGGGCTTGACTGCGTGAACCGCGGAATGGAGCGCGCGCAAGCCAAGCAGCTCCTGCATCGTAGGGGGGAGCTCTGCGCGTGCGGACTGCACGCCGATGCAGTCGCGGCAGCCCTGCTCCCGTTTCACAGGATGGAGCTACCCACCAACATCCACATCCCCACCGCGCACGCTCTCCTTTGATCGGGCAGAGCCATGCTCCCGCCTGATCGGGCGGGCTACCCAAGAACCTGTCTTAGAACAAAGACGCTCTCCCCAAAAGCCAAACACGCCTCAACGTCAAATACTTCATGCTCATTCCATGCCTGAGCCAAGCCGCTTCTGTCGCTGGACCCATCCTCTGAGATCTAACCAGGCAACACCAACGCTCAATCCTTGGACTGTCTTCAGCAAAGCATCCTTTCATCTTCTTCGACGGTGGGTCGTGCCGGAGCAGTGGCGAAGGTGTGCCATCATCCAAGTAATGAGGCATGAAGCAGCTGCCAGCCAAGCTTGGACCACACATCAACCTCTTGACTGAGAGAGCAATGACATCCACTGAATGCTCAACACCTCACCTCGATCGCATGCACTTCGTGGAGACAGCAGTCGCTTCCTGACAACTTTTTTGTTACTAAGGCTTGTGCCACCACAAACCATCCAGGCGTTCTCGATCGAGAAGGCTCGGGTGTAGCGGGCGCAGCCGACGCACTGGACGCAGCCACCGACACAGCAGCAACCGCAAAGCCGGTCCGCATCCCGCCTAAGACTGCCTTTGTTCTGCGAACGCGTTCGGACGCGCAGTGCCTGTGCTCGACCGGGCAGCCTGGGGCTCACTTCCAGCCGGCGGCGTGGGAAACGCTACCGCCACTCTCAGATCCGCAGCCCGAAGACGGCCAGCGCGAAGTTTGTAGCACAGGCGATAGTGGCGTTGGCGCGTCAGCAAAGACTGCAAGAGGCGCATCTGCGCGCGCAGCGCCGGAGTCGGCGCCGCAAGCGTCTCCAGCAACCACCCGACGAAGCGCTCGGCCTCGCTCAGCAGCCCCGGTGGTAGAGTTGGGCGGCTCGCCAGGCAGAAGAGTCGCAGAGCCCGATCAGGGACAGCGCGCTGGACGGGCGACAACGCGGCCACGGTCTGGGTCGCGGCGTCCGCGGTCGCCGCTGTCGCCGCGGGGGTAGCCGCGCACGGCGCGTACACTACCAACACGGCCGTGTAGAACGGCTGTGCTGCGGGCAGCGGCGCGCGCAGCGTCGTCGCGTCTGGGCGCCCCACGGGTACTCCGCGGCCATGTTCCGCGAGTCTCGTTTGCGAAGCGAGTGGGCCTAAAGGATCAGGGAGCCGGAGCGACGTCTTTTGTAGCCTAGAAGTATGAGCAGCGCAAGAGACGACTATCCAAAACCCAAAAAAAACAGTCCTAAATCGTGCTTTTTGTGTAGCAGCAAGACTGTCCACGTCCTCCACCAAAACTGGAAATGACGAGGTCGACTTGCACTCACCACCGACAAGTCACACCAAGATGTATCCGTGATCAACATGGTCGGCAAAACAATTTTTTTCGATTGAGTCGTCCAAAGTCCAAGGGTTGACCGTGAACAAAGGTTTCAGACCCTCAAGCCTTCGAAGGCACCAAAACCCCAACAACAAAACAATCACCAGCACCACCACCACGTCTTCTGTTTGTCGAGCCCTCCATGCTGCGATCCATTCTATTCGGCACCTGAACAAGAAAAGCAGGCCAATAAGAGGCCAAAGCCTTTCAGCAACAAGCTTTATGTTAAAGGTGCGCGTGGTGTTACAACGCGTATATGTGCACGCTACCATCCATGCACGTGAGCGCAGTCGCACACATTTTCCGGTCAACTACGCATGCGGCTTTAGCTTTTCGCGCAAGCGAAAGGGACGTCAATATCCCAGCCCACCCCTACACTCGCATTCTTGGTGCGCGACTTACAATGTTGGTTCAAGCCGCAAGCGTGACCGCTCGTTGCGCACGCTCAATTACTTGTGCCAAGTGCATATCCAAATATTGGACAAGGCCACCATTAGATGGCAATTCTCAAACGAAAACGGCGCTTTTGATCAGCTGCATGTGCGCATGCTCTGCCGATGTGCAAAATACCTGGCAGGCGCAGTGTTTTGTGCACTTCCCAGAAGCCCCGATTGTGAAGCGCATTTCGACTGACAGGCGTGGTAAAAAAGCAACCTAAACTCTCGCAGGGCCCTGCTGTTTCGTGTGCAAACGAGCGTCATGACATGCCCGCTGAGCCTCAAGCAAACAATCAAATTAACCATATATATATATTTAGCATATCATATATGATTCATTTGAGTTGTTTTTTTGAGCATACGTAGATGTTGATGATATATATCATATATGGCTGTGTGATGCCCTGACCCACAATGCCAACTTCTGGGTCTCAGCGGCAGCTTGGCAACATGAGCGTTATGGACTGACACCACTTTGGGCGCACCGCCCTGCATGGCAGAAGATCTCAGGTTCGGAACGGGGGGGCGAACGAACCTCGGAACGTCCTAGTTTCAACGAAAAGGAGGGGCAGAACCCCTCAGAATCTTCGAAGCAGAAGAAACAGTTACTTGATGGCTATTCATGCATTCCGATGAATGCATGCGGCCTCAGAAAAAAAGAAAGTACCAAGAGCGAACATGCACAGGAATGGATCTCGCTGCAAGGGTCGTGAGATGTTGAAGAATGGGACGTTTGCTCACGAGTGTCCCTCAACCAGAGGTGGAGAAAGGACATCGGAGATGGATCCCTGAACGTTTTGACTCTAGGAACCAGAGGTTGGTTCAGGGTTCTATTTTTTTTCAGGCTTCTACAGGAGAAACTCTTGCAGGTGAACAGGCTGTACCAGGGTGCAAGCGACCTCGATGGCACAACCCCTATGACCTCATTTTGCGTGACGCGCGATCGATCTTTGACTTTGATGTGAGTGGGGCTACACACACACACACACGTCTCTACGTAATGGATCCCAAAGCTGTGTGTGGCCTGAACATTGGAAGGTTTGAACAACTTGAACCAACTTCCTGGCAAGTATTTGGAAAAGAACGAAAAGACATCTGCGTCCTCCGCAACAGGATTGTACCACTGGTAGTCTTTGGAGGTGTGTTCTGACAGTTCACTACAGAGTGTGAACCGAAGGCCAGGAAGTGGCAGTGGGCGTGGCAACTGTAGTGTTCCTGGGCAATCTCTTCTCTTAGTGGTTGAGGGACCTGGATCGAACCCAACATGAGGTTTGCATGGAGACGATCAAGTTCAAGAGAAATTGGATCAATCAAATGCGGGTACGCTAACGATCTGACTGGAGATGTCTAGAAAATTGCAAGTCTCTAGAGACGCCAAAAAGGAGACAACAAGAGAACACAATATTTCAGGAAACTCAACACCAACGTAGGGACCCAAATTCTTCCAAGACACCCAGACCTTCACCCATGGAACCATGGCCCACAGACCCCGCCCGGGCGTCATCCTCAGTCGTCATCGCGCCTTGAGCTCAGACCATTCGCCACAGCCCCAGCCCTCCATGCGCTGCTCCCCGTCCCAGTCATCACCCTCCAAGGGATACCAAGGCCATTGGAAGTCGTCCCTGGCGATTCCGCCCTTCGGAAGGACCGTGGTGACCCGGGTGGAGGGCGAAAGGTCTTGATCCACCGGAGGTTGTTTTCGGGGGCAAGAAGGGGCAGAATTGATGGATGTCATCGATCGCAGGAAACAAAACAAATGGGAACAGCAACAGCAGTAGTTCTACTTCGAGGCAGGTTCATCCAACTCAGGAGCCAAGTGCACTCATCCAACTCAAGAGCTTCGCTCAAAACGTACTCCAAAACAGAGTTTCTTCGGAATGGCCATCCTTCGGTCGATGGTCCTCGGTGATCGATGTGACACATGACCATTTGGCTTCGACGGCTTCGACCGATGTGGACCGTCGATCCGACCCCAAACGCCGGGTCCCGTCGATCCGGCCAACCGGACCTGTTGAAGGTAGGCCCCAACTTCTGTGAGAGCCGACGTTGCAGGATCTCCATCAAGCCATCATCCTTGCTTTTTGAGAGGACGTCCGGACGGGTTTGACCAACCCAGGTCACAAATAAAAAACTCCTACATCTCCCTACTGCTGTGCTGTGAAAAGGCATGAACGAAAGGATGTGTTGATTTCGGATTTTGCCCCTGACTTCACCACTTCCGTGACTTTAGAATAGAACGAGAATGATCTTGGAGAGGATAGGTCCTTTTCAACACAAGGTGAGTCTGTTTGTTCCACAGGAAGCACGAGTGATCCCAGTGATCCCAGCGGAGTGCGCGTTAAGACCAGCATCTCGGGGCTGGCCCGCCACTGCCATGGGGCTTGGGATGCGACTTGATGTTGCTCACCACACCATATTTCTTCGATGTTGGCATCCATTGGTAATCTGGATGTGCGTGTACAGTTATATAGACTGGTGTTGCGGAACAAAAATACATCATAGACATCCTAATTTAAGCATCAGTCTTGTCTTCCACCCACTGGTGCCGTGGCCACCCGCTCGTCCTGCTGGGCTTTCCTCCATTCCTCACAGCTCGCCACCACCTGGTGTCTGATGCGTCCCTCCCATCGAATGATTCATGATCAGTTCATGTGACTACCAGAAGCTTGGTCAATAATGCTATATACATCTATATAATATCAATATACATACACATGCAAACGGGTTTGCTTAAGGCTGCGTGCTATTTGAAGCGCGTGTTTGCCAGTGATTGTTCGGAAAGCCAAAGCTTGCACGATGTATAGCACCCGTGCGTTTCGAGTGATTGTTTTGTCGTTTGCACATGGTTCCGTGGTGTACCACTTTCACGGATGGCACGGCAATTTCCGAAGTTCGTGCATGTTTGTATGTTGTGCGAGCAAAACCTAGGGCCAGGGATGTGAAAGGTGGTGTGTTTGCTGCTGCGTGGTTGATGCGACTTCTGTGTTGGGGGTGGTGGGAGGGGATGGGGAGGCGGGAGTGAATGTCGTCAATGTGTTCGGGGATATAAAGCTAGGACACTGTGAGCGGCAGCACAACGCCCGCGACCAAGGATTTTGTCCGTGGTACACGCTGGGGGGTTTTGGTGTGCTTACGGCGTTGTTGGTGTTGGTTTGTTAGAGGTGCGCATGGATAGCTAACATGTACAGGTGGCTCCACACCTCTTTCCCTGGGCAAGATTCCTGGGGAAAGCTTATGGCCCAAAAGCGGTCTAATGATATCTGGACACATACATTGAGGCTCTTGAGGCTCTGTTCTACCAGAGTGTTGATGGGTTCCAGATCAACCAAAGTGTGGAAAGTGCACATTCCAGCAGAGTTTGGATGGGTGTCAGGTCAACCAGATTTTTTATGGCTTCCAGATCAACCAGAGGTTGGAAGGGTGTATGTTCAAACAGAGCTTGGGCAGGTATGACAGGTATGAGCTCGCTCAACCAAGGTAAAAGAAAAAGTAATCCACATACAATGACAAAAATCATACAAAACTATAATTTCAAAAACACCAGATGTCAAAGCCCAAGCAAAAACACCACCGCATTATCCAAACCCGTCGGGATATATACTGTGCAACATTGACCAATTCCCTGGTTACAGGAACATATTCGGCATGATCTTGGTAAGTATTTGAAACATCGTT
This sequence comes from Durusdinium trenchii, assembly GCA_963970005.1. Lineage (NCBI taxonomy): Eukaryota > Dinophyceae > Suessiales > Symbiodiniaceae > Durusdinium > Durusdinium trenchii. Next base: position 715,067 of record CAXAMN010023784.1, read on the forward strand.
TACATTCTAAACGAACCAGAACTCAATGGGGACGACCCAAAGCATATACAGTAGATCTTATCCAACCATAGCAAAAGGTTTGAAGATGCATATCCTCCAGCAAGGCCAGGTCCAGGCTGGAAGAAATTTCCCTCAGTTTGGGGTTCCCATCGTTAACCCCCCAGATTTGACAGGCAGCTGTACAAGCCATTCGGACGTTTGAATGCAAATCGACGTGATTCACTGTTTCGGACGCTTGATTCTCCTGGATCCGGCCTGTTCAGCCAATGGGCCAAAACACACCCAGCGGGGCCCGATTCCCAACCTATCCAACCTCAACGCAAGTGATGAGTTGACCGGTTGCTGTGGCCGGGCCAACATCCAACAGTTCAACAGTTCACCGGGTCACCGATCATGCGGCCTGGCACTCCCGCGCCTGCATGTGGTTAAAGACCAAATCTCCAAAGACCAAAAGACCCGCATTCTCGCAAGCTTTACAGCAGTTTCGGAGGTCCTGGCTGCAAGTCGGACAGTGGGCTTGGGCTCTGTCTGTCTGCCTCGCTCGCTCGCTCGCGCTCTCTCTCTCTCTCTCTGTCTCTCTGTCTCTCTTGCTTGGGGTGGGGTGTGGGGGGTGGCCAGTGTTGGCTTGATTGCAAAGATCGCCGTGCTGCATTTGCTAAGACTCTCTCCCTCCGCCTGCACTCGACTCTAATAAGAATTGATAGGATGGCCCTGCCTTCAATTCCTTGCGCCATTGCATGCTGGCTCACTACCAACCTGATTTGGTCCCTCCTGTCTTTTCTTTTGAAGTGGTGGAACAAACGCCGCAAGGAACCCTTCCTGGGCAAACCTTCCAACAGGATCATCATGTTCACAAGGTAGCTAAGGTGGTTTGATTTTGTTGGCACACTAGGCTCGTGCACCGAAGAACGAGGATGAATGCAGGGCGGCCAGTCTTAGCACACTCTGAGCGGTGTTTCACGGTTTCGAGAGTCGTTCAGACTCGGAGAACATCATTTCGGCTGTTCGGCTCAAAGAGATCTCTTTTATAAGCCGGGGGGTTAGGCCGTGAGGGGAGGCAGCTAGGTAAGCTAGGTAGGTAGCTAGTAGGAGCTAGGAAGAGTCGCTAGTAGCTACAAGAACGCTACTACCGACAGGACGCAGGATAGCTCAGGCTCGCACTGATGATTTGGTTCCTAGATTTTTAGGGAAAATCGGTCTCTGTGGTTCTGTGGAGCACCTTGTGATGAGCAGAACCAGCTTGTCTCGGCTCAGCTACCGGATGGGCGCCGTCGGGCCGTGGCGGGGTTCTGCATGGTCAGCTCGCTTCATGCAGAGCTTGGCCAACAGCTTAGCCGACAGCTGGCTTCATCATATTGCCCGGATCGCACTTGACAATCTTGGTTTTCTGCACCTCTGCCTGGAATTCATCTGTGTGATCTCTGCTTACAGGGGCGCTTTCATCAGCTTGTTTCCCTCCTCCAGTGCATTGAAGCCCTTGAGGTTCGACTGATCTAGACACAGGACCGTTCTTGGCAGCTGAGACAAACACCTGCCCAAATATGAGGCACCTTCCATCCAGTTCTCCTCCCTCTGGCAATATCTCAATTCCAGCGGCTACAGTATCTTGAATCTTCTATTTCTTCAGACCCCCACCCCAGCTCTTGTACTTTCTGCTTTGTGAGTTATCCAAATTCAACTGTTAATCCCTCCGCCCATCGTCTCACTATGTTTGGCCAAGGTTCCTAAAGACCCGCCTTCCGAAGGCTCCGATAATAACACCAAGGAGCTACGAGGTGGGGATGATGGGGGTGATGGATAGATGCAAGCTGAAGTGAAGGCTGACCACCACTGGCAGCACTGCAGAGACAACGGATTCGTGTGTGGAAGATGCCGTGGTTGAGATAGGCACAAAGCACAAATACGAGCAACGCCGAACGAAGAACCCTCTGACTGTTTACCGAAAATGAGGCCATCTGCCCTTGTAAATTCAAAGTGGGTCACAAGTCACAACATGGCTCCACTTGAAGGAACGAAAGGTGGAGAAAGGAGGACCCCACCCTTCGCTGGCCTTCAGATCGAAATGTAACACTCAACCAACTGAAGCGAGTCCCAGGTCCTGCTCTGAGCCAAGCCCATCGATATCTTCATACTTCACTGGCTGATATCGTGTCCACCATTGATCGCCTCCAAACCAGCAGACAAAGGATGACCAAAGGAGTTCACCCGGAATCGGACAGGTCCTGAAGAAAACCTCTTAGATTAAGAAAGACATTCAGAATCTTTGCAAGTCCTATGTTGCTTTCACTGAGATGTCATCAAGTCCTATCTGACCTGAAGCTGTGCACTCACCAAACCCTCCCTCACTCACCAAAGGTCCCTCACACGTCCCTGGAGTCGCTCCCGCCTTGCACGGACCGCTGCGCCGGGCTCAGCTGCACCGCATCGAAGCCCAGCTTCGCGATGGTGGTGGCCTTGCGGCTCGTCCCAGAAGGACATGGAAAAGCAAAACGGAAGACCCTTGTTACTAAGTAGCGATGCCCTTGTTACTCTAGGGACGCTCCAATGGACGTGGGTGTGTCACCGTTGTCTTGTGCCTTTGTGGATTAGGTTGGCACGCGGCAATCCCAAGCAGCTTGGTGAAATCCCCTGCTCAATGGTGCTTTGTGGGAGGCTCTGGATCTGCAAACCCGCGACATGTCACTACCCCTCATCTGGAATCTTCGCCCCAAATGATCTACCTCATCCCAAGGCCCATACAACAGTCCACTTTGATCTTGCTGGCGATACCAAGGGTGAACATTCAGCAGAAGCTTCGTGCATTCGACGAAATCTGGTGATTTCTTGTCATCAGGGAAAGGTTGCTCTCATTTTCAAATATCCCCATGTTACACTTCGGCAAGTGAAACACCGTCTGATCCCATTTAGCCTAGAGAGCGACGTCTTCAAGCCTCAGCTCCTTCCCCGGGTCCTTCCCCCCAAAAAAATGACACTGCGTCACAGGGCCTTCCTCTGCACATCAGCAAACTTCCAGTTGAAGGCGTGGAAGATCTGCAGTTTGGGAACATGGTCATTGCATCAATTTCTGCAGCTAGAACGCTTATGTTTGTTACCTCTCTGCTTGTTATTGTCATGATTTGCCTGGAAGACTCCTTTTTCGAAGTATCCACAGCTCAAACTTTTGCGTCACGACCGCCCGGACCAAACAAAAGGGAACATCCTGTTCCAAACAACATGAGCATTGCCTTGAAGGGATTGGTTGGGTTCCTGACAAGTATCCATTTTTGGTGTTCTTTCCGGCAATGCCCTTCTTGGAAATGGCCGGGTTAGAGGTTCCCCTCATTACTCCTCATTCTCAACCAGCACTTTAGGTGGCAGGCCACAAATGGATGGGTCCCACCAAAAAAGAAAGGGGAACGACAACAGCAAATGTGTGTTTGTGTGGGACCTCTACCGGCCTCAAGCCATCTCCACCTCCCATCTCACCGGTCGCCGAGGCACAGCTCCTGGGAATTCCAGGGGATCGATTTCCACGAGCCAATTGTTCCCCCAAAGCACCTCCAGCTCATCATTGTCCTCCTGGCCAGCTTAGCGCACAGCTCTTAGGTAGCTTATGGCAGGTCAACAATCAGAGTAATTCCACAAATGCTTGGTCGGCGCATCAGGTTGAGCCAGAGACCATCAAATGTGGTCAGAATCTTCCTGATGGAGCTCCTCCGGCTTCTGTTGGTCTTGGGGGGGGACCTAAAAGCATTTCAACAGGTGAGGAATGTGCAGCTCAACAATTGTCTGGTTTTTGCATATCGGTGCCTGCATTGGACAAATTACATGTGATCTGATACCAAAGGCATTGCACAGCATCAACAAAATACGCCCCTGGAAGACCAAATGTTCGTCTTTCTTCAGACCCAACAGCGACCTGGAAGACCCGTCAGCCATCACCGACCCAACGAGATGATTGGCGATGTTGCATGATCTTCAGCCGAGGAATGGCTGTTCTGCATGAATCAGAGGCTTGCTTTGCAACTTCAACTTTCCAACCGGCCCACATTCCTTTAATCCCCCACGGATCCCCAAGGCGCTTTCACCTGTCGCCGTCTCTTGAACGTTCGAGTTCCGGGTTTCCCGGCCTTCCCCTTCCGTGGCGAGGGCAGGTCAAAGAGGTAAGATGCCTCCTGATGCGCGGAGGAAGGTAGAGCCAATCTGTGGACGGCCACCGAACGGTAATCGGTGCAAAGACCAACATGAACAGAATCCACCACCAGCTTCCGTTAGGGGTCACAAATGGAAACCCCTACACTACTTGTAGGTCTTCATTGAACACCCATTGGAAGCCTTAGGCAACATGGTGTGAAACGTCCCAATAAATGGATCTTGGTGAGTTCTGTTACAGCCTGTCATGTTGATTGGAAGTGTAACTGACTACTGTACAGTAGGAGCAAAGGAAGGAACATGTGTATTATATAGATGTCAAAATCTAAATGTACCAATCAATCCATCAATCAATCTATCAAGCTATCACTCTATCAATCTATCAATCTATCTGTCTGTCTGTCTGTCTATCTGTCTATCTATCTATCTATGGATGGGTGGGTGGGTGGATGGGTGGGTGGGTGGAGGATGGGTGGAGGATGGGTGGATGTAATGTAATGTGAGAATGTAATGTACTGTACTGTAATGTAATGGTATGGTATGGTATTGTATGGTACGGTATGGGTATGTATGTCAGTTGTACGTCAATGTATGCATGCTCTGTGTATATAAATATATATATATATAGAGAGAGAGGGAGAGATATGCATGGGGCGCGGCCTGAGCCAAACCAAACTGGCCACAGCCTTGAGTCGTCTTGCGTCGACTAAAAATGGGGAGATCTGTTGTCGCTACAATGTCCGAACAGTTGCAGCCCCATCACATCAACTTTGTTGGAACAAAGAAGAACATGATTCCCCTCGATGCAGTCTCGATGCAGTGTGCGTTCAACCAACCACTTGTGATTACTTCCAAGCTCCCCCCAGCTTCGCACCTTCCCCAACCCTGGCCTCGGAGGTCCAAAACCTGAAGGGCGGAAGCTGCTGTCAGACGGCAGGTGTCAGGATGGTTCAAGACCCCGGGCCACTAAATCCATGGTCCATCCGTTAGTTGGCCAAAAACACAAGTTTGGACAGCAACCTGAGGTTCTAAACCACCCCCAAGAATGCTCCGCCTGCTGAATGAATACCAGGCTATTTGGGCCTGATTGGGATCGTGCCGCAGCGGGTGTATTGCACAGGGGTGTTGCCGAGCAAGCGGCCAATTTACAAGTTGTAATAAAATTCAAGTGGAATCAACATCAAACAGCCCTACCAAACCAACACGCGTGCCCAACCAAAACCGGCCGCGTACCCAATCCGTTCACAAAAATTCCAGCAGCTCCTACCACGCCACACACACTTAGGAAATGGGCACTGACTCGATTGCGGTTTGCCACACACCAGCCTAAGTGAAACACCTAAGAGTCCAGGGCATAAGGAACCTGAAAAGGAAGCGGTACCCTCCATGAGGCCTCCAAAGCCCTCCAAGTTGAAAAAAATCCAAAGTCAAATGCTTGACTGCCGACGCAAACAGGGGCGATGGCCGGAATTCTTGTTCTAGTTAAAACTCAAGCAGGTACGTGCAGCTGATCAGGCTGCGTATCCTGAGGTCAGCATAGAGAGTTTCGTTGGGCACAGCTCTATGGGCCTCCTGTGCCGCCCTGCTTAAAAAATCAGCGGATTCCCTCTGATTCCAAGGGTTCCACACACACATATATATATATAATATATACACCCAAAAAGGGGACCGCCCACCAGTCCAAACCCCATCCTTCGCACCACCGGCTAGGCCGGCAACGGGCTGTCCAAGGCACCGGTTGGGTCGGTTCTCTTCCCAGCGCGGGATGCCATTGTGGCCCAAGCAAACGAACTTAAAGGCCATGCCTGGCGTGCGCCGGATCGAACGCCTGGATCAGACGGATGGAGAGGAACTCTACGGTGCCGTGGAAGGGCAGAATGAACGCATCTGATTCATCAAGGGGTCTACATTAATTGGGAAGGGGTCCTTTAGTTGCTTCCTTTGAAGCTTGAAGGATTGATCCACTTCAATGCCTACCTTGTGGCAAACCAGACCAGGACGTGGATTAGAGGGTTCAGGTCTTGACCCAGGTCCAACAACGACCTTCATAGATGATGTCCCCCATCACCTGCAGCAATTTCAGCAAACGCAACAGAGTGGCAGGGCCCCTTCCTTAAGTATTCCTTCCTTTCGGCATGCATGTCATGTCTGTATGCGAGCATGTACTTGTGTCACAGTATTCCGATGGTCATTACCTCCATACATTGCATGTACTGTATTGCATAACTGACTCTCTCGTCTCTCGTCTCTCTCTCTCTCTGTATATATAAATAGATAAATAAATATATATATATACACCTGCGACATTCTACAGGTGAATCTTGCCGAGATCTCGGTGGCCGATCAAACAAATAGAGCCGCAACCATGTCCTCCTACAATCCGGCCTGGTGTGAGATCAGCCAGCAGTCCAGGCAATGCCCAGACCTGCGTTGCACACGCATATGTTGGGCACATGCGTATGTTGGGCACATGCGTATGTGAATGAGCGTATGCGGCGTATGCGTCATGGAAGCGAAGGAATGAGCAACTTGAGTCGTTTCATCCACAAAATCCACAAGACTTGAACATGGATTGTCTCGAAGTAGGCAAACCACCGGTTCAAGGACAAATAAAGATAAGTTCTTCGTTGTGGGGATCCCACTTCAAGTCACAAACCTGATCGCCCACAGCCATGCATCCACCAGAACATATCCTCACACCAGTGAGAGGTCCCCCACCTTCACAATCAAGCCAGGCTGGACTGCATTCACCATTTGGTTCTAAAACAACTATTGCCCACGCCACCACCGCCACGGGCGATATGTTTAAAATTGCTAGAAACTAAATGGATCTAAATGTGTATATGGTGTTTCTCTATTAAGGGAACGGTGCTCTATGACCAAACAGTACTTCTCCAATAAGAGAGGATGCTCTCACAGTGTAAAGACTTGACTGTATGTGTAAAAAGGGGTTATTGTGTGTATTGTATATATTTGTATGTATATTAATGTTATATTTGTAAATTGTATATAGGTTCAGGCTTGGTTGCATAGGACCTGGTATAGAGAGGAGACTGGCGATTCCGTTCCCAAAGGATGGTGGGCGCTTTCTGACGCATCGCCTGGTGTTCGAATGCACAAATCCATTGGAACCTTCAAAACCTGGTGTAAAGTGTACTCCAAAACAAGTTGCGTTTGTGATTGTGTTTGTGTTTGTGGTTGTGTGTTTGTGGTTGTGTGTTTGTGGTTGTGTTTGTGGTTGTGGTTGTGTGTTTGTGGTTGTGATTGTGGTTGTGATTGATGTGTTTGCGGTTGTGTTTGTGGCTGTGTGTTTGTGATTGTGTTTGTGATTGTGTTTGTGGTTGTATGTTTGTGGTCGTGTGTTTGTGGTTGTGTGTTTGTGGTTGTGTTTGTGGTTGTGTGTTTGTGGTTCTGTGTTTGTGGATGTGTTTGCGGTTGTGTTTGTGGCTGTGTGTTTGTGATTGTGCTTGTGCTTGTGTGTTTGTGATTGTGCTTGTGTGCTGCGGTTGAGGTCCAGCAGGGAACACTGGGCGTGGATGGTCGTGGTTGAGGTCCGGCGGAGGAGGCGGAGGCGGAGAAGGAGAAGAAGAAGATGAGGCTAACATAAAATCTAATAACCCTCACCTGACAGGTGCGGAAAAAAAATCTAATTGAAAAGTTACTGTAAAGAGAAGTCAAAAGATAAGTCGAAAAAATAAACATATAAATATAAACTAGAAAACAACTCGAAAAAGGTCCAACAAAAAGTCAAATAAACGCCAAAAGAAGTTGTGAACAAATAGAAAGCAACTCAAAAATTACCAAAAAAGAAGGGTAAAATCAAACAAAACACGTCGAAAAAGTAAAAAGTAAAAAAAGAATCGAAATTAGAACACGACTATGTTGACTTTTTTGACTTTTTTAACAGGCTCTCTCCAGTTAGAGTTTTTGTAAGTTGTGGTATTACCAAACCATGGTAGCCTTTCAGGCATCGTGTTAGAACATTGTTCTCATCCACACTGATCAAAACAAATTGAAGAGTTTTCCAGAGGTCGCCTCAGAAGTCTTCTGACGCCAGTCAAACACCAGACTCGAACCCCTCGACTTCGTTCCCCGCAGCCCAGCGCCGTCGCCTCCCAATCGCCAGAGGTGCCCACATGCTTCAAGGCCGGCGCCATGTATGGGTTCCAGCTCCCCAGCCTAAAACGACACCGAATCCGAGCGAGGAACGTGGAATCCCCAAGAACCACGCACTCCAAAAAGACAAGTGATGCAAATAAAGTGTTTCAAGTGGCTCAAAGGAGCCTTCCTCAACGCGCAAAAGGTGAAAAAAGATGACTGGCTGGGTCTTAATTCTTTGTTCTGTTGGCAAGGCACTAGTTTGCTACAAAGGAAGTAAAGCATAGTTGTGTATGTTGCTGCCAGCCCACAGGTATTTCCAACCACTCCATTTCCAAGAGCCGCAGCCAAGGCACGACTCACCTTCACCACAAATCACCATCTGGCCCTTCAAGGCAGTGGGTACCTCAAAGGTGAGGGAGAAGAAAGAACAAATGCATCATTTAGCACCAACTGTCGCAAACAATGCGGCTGGAGGAAGAAACGGATGAAACTGATCAGTATATATATATATATATTATATATGTAGACATAGATCTTCTATCATCAAGCACTGCCTTTCTCACCGTGTCTCACACACAGAGCCACACATGCTGGGGCGCCCGAAAAAGGACTCTGAGGATTTGGTCAATTGGTCCAGGGTATTTGTCAGTGCGCCAGCTGATGACACGTCAACCACATTCCAAATTAGCACCCATTCCTTTCTGTCCGTTCAGGTTATTTTTAAGAGTTTGACTCAAGTGGGGCTCTTGCACCCTTATCTCAGAAAACCAAAAATAGTAAATTTTAAATGACTGAAAAATGAATGCAACCCCCCCCAGATCAACCTCTGGCAGGTTCGGGAGGCTTCAGACAGGTTCAGATGTTTCATTGTCTGTTTCACGTGTCACCTAATGGTTGAAGTTTGCAAAGCTTCCTGGAGTCCCCCAGCTGGCTCCGCCTTAAGGAGCTGCAGGCAGTCCAGGGAAGCACCAGATGCCCTCGATGAGCTGTACGCATAGCCTGCAGAGTTTCAACTGCAAACAGGAAAGCAAGAGTGTTACATCTTGACCATTGGTCTGAAGAGATAGGGCGGCTAGGTGTGTATGATTTTCTTCAGGTTCAAGGTGAACAGTTTTACGACTGGATTTAGGTATATCAAAGATGTGGCACATGCGGCTTCTTAGGGCATGATTCCTGTGTCACGACTGCGGTTTGAGCTGCCCCAGGAGATCCAACGATTCGCTAATTCACTGTGCAGAAATGATCAGCACTGCTGTGAAAGGGGTGACAGGTTGTGTGAGGCTGGATGCTCCTGACATCTGTCTCCCACAAATGCTGACAAGGAAAAAAAATCTGGAGAGTACAACGCCCTGGAGGTGTCTGTTTTTTTCAAAAAAACGATTTCAATAGATTTTCTATGTTTTCGTTGCATTCACCCATCTGGTACACATCACTTGTGCCCATAGCCTGCTGCCCCTTTGCCATGATCTTATCAACAGATTTCCTCATCAAGCTTTTAAACACATAGCTAAAGTCTGTATCTGTCAATTGCATCATAGCTGTCATCTTTGGAGGAATGATAGACTGTAGCTGATGGGCTGCATACATCACCTTGTATGTATCATCGCTAAATGAAGCAGCAAAGCAATCCCTCTGATAGATGGATACTGGATACATCCTCCCTTGCTTTGCAATGACCCATGACATAATGATATTGTCCTGATTGGAGGATGGTTGGGAATAAACATCATAGTGCTCCAACAAATGAGGATGACCCCTTCTGATCTTGACCCATTGCTCCAATGCCCTCCTGGTACTCTCTCCCTTCCTATGCAGCTTGATGTCTCCCAAATAGTTGATTGGTTCATCCTCAATCCACCTGCCTTTGTCATCAATGCTGTCCAATCTTGCATGTTGCCCAGGTACTATGAGCGCCCCCTTGCCCACATGTCCAATGGGGTCCTCATCAGGGTTGAAGAAATTGCTCACCAGCTGATGGGCCTCAAACGTAATCCTCATCTTCTCAGTTGCTGAGTCCGTCTTGATAGTCAAATGAGCTCTTCCCCCACCCTTTTGATCCTCAGTGGTCACCAATTGCCAATCTTGCTTCTTCTGATCATCCAATGCCTCAAGGTCCTCATTGGGTTCCTGTCTCATGGGCTTGTTGGTTCAGCTCATCTTGAAGGTCCCTCCAAACCTTTTTGATGGTCTTCCCATGTGTCCTGGTCTCATGGCCTGCAAATACAGCCTTAGTTGATCCCTTTTTCACCCATACAGGAACCTGATCTGAGAATCCAAGCGTACATTCAGGCTTTGCCACAAATTCCTTCAGATCTTCATGCCCCATGGACACAAGGCTCATGATATAGTCATGGTGGTTCCATCCCAATTCTGCTGAAATCTGCTGCTCCTCATTGCTCAAGGGCGCCAACACATTTGGAGTCATATGTTTGGCACCAATAGCATCCATAAGCATCTTGGCCCTCTTTTCCCTTTGCTTATACCCCTCTTTGATGCTCTTCATTTGGGATTCAGCCCTTTCCAATTGATTGATACAAAGAATCTTCTGGGGCCCATCTTCCAGCTCATCCCTTTTCTCCTCAAGCTTGACTTTCTCCACTGGTAGCAGCTGAAAATATTTCCATGCAAGATCCATCTTCTGCACCCCATGCCCATAACTCCTTTCCCTTTCCAACCATGTCTTAACCTCACCAACCAAGTGGGGGAATTGTTGCTTGGCACCCCCACCTGATGCCCTGACTCTCATGTGGTTCCCACCTGATGCTTTCTTCCCTTTGCTCAATCCACTCCTTTGCGTTCTCTCATCTGCTGTTGCGCTTTGCTGATGCTTCAGAATCTCTGTTTCCCATTTGGACCTTTCAGCACAAATCCCCTTCAACACATGAGGTCTCATCAGGATTGTCCTATGCCATTTCCTTGCGCATTTTCCTTTCTGATTCTTCAGTATGCTCTCCGTTTCCCGTTTCCCGGGGGGGGGTCGGCCAAAAAAAGCAAAATTGGTGCTGCCTCAAATCAAGGCCGCCAATTTTTTTGGGGGGGTCGACCCCCCGCTCTGGGAAACTCTGTGCGGTCCATGTCCGCGACGCTGGCGACATTGCGATGTCTATGCGATGTCTGCTACTGTGATGTGGCGCGTGATGTGACAGTATCCTCCTACATTTTATCCTTAAATAAGAATACCTCCAGCGCATAGATAGTAAATTCGTAAGAAGACTAGAACACTGGGAAAACAGACACCTCCACAACGTCGAGTTCTGGAAAAAAACATCTCCCTTCTGGCATGTCTTTCAAAATAACCTTCAGGTGCGACGGTTTCTAATTGTCCACATTTGGCGCTCCATTCCTCACTGCGGCCGGTCCCACCACCAGCACAGAAAAAAAAACACAGTCACGCTCGGTCCACGCGCCACGTCTCGCGCGCTCGGTCCACACGCTCGGCGCACCTCCTCGGGGTGGCTGCAAGGAATCGTCCGAATCGTCACCCCCCATGTCCACATAGAGCCCTGCGCCTCGACGGGCCAGCCGGCACGCAGCTGAGCGCGACAGGCTGTCACGAGACGGTCGCAAGGAGGACATCACATTGACCCGGGAACTTGAAACAAAGCTTGCCTGAAGACAACATAGACTTTACTCCCAGCTCCAAAATGGTTGCGAATCCTGCTATACGGATTTGGACATCTTATAAGAGGTCCTCGGTGCTTGGCTTCCCGACCGGAGCTCGATGCAGCATCGTCTGGCAAGGCAGTCTTCATTCGGCACTCCACAAGAATTCGAAGAATTGGAGTCATTGGAGTTGATGAACATTGATGGACCAAATATGACCGGCATGGAAAGAAAAATACGAAAAGGGCTGTCGGTGTTCCGATGTCGGTCCCAGACATGGACGAGCTGTCCGTCGAGACCCCGGATGAGCATCTCCGAAGGAGCCGGTGATTGGAGCAGGGCCCGGTCCCGTTGGGACCCAATTGAAGCTTGACACGGCAGTGCTGACGGTGGCTATGCCTTGTGTTCTCCCCTCAGGCAAAAGAAAAGAACAGAAGACCGTACCAAAAGAGACCAAAAGCTACATAGACTAGAATCCTGGTGTGTCAAAATTCGTCCCTCATAGGTCTGGTGCACCACATGATTGGAGTTGGATTGTTGTTGAAAAATTGCACCACCGTAGACCCCAAACAGTTTGCGCTTTTCAAAATCGGAACACTGCTACTAGAGTTTGTGACGTCCAGGGCTGGGAGACAAGGGATTGCAAGGCAGAGGACACAGCAGTCCAGAGCTGGGAGACACAAGCAGACACAGGGAGGTACATGTAAAGAATTGCAAGCACAGCTGAGAGCTGGGAGACAAATGAAGGATCGCAAGGCAGAGGCGGACACAGCAGTCCAGAGCTGGGAGACAAATGTAGACACAGGGAGACAAAGCTAAAGGATTGCAAGCGACATACAGCCCAAGCTGGGAGACAAATGTAGAGGATTGCAGGGCAGAGCAGTTGCAATTGCAAGCAAGAGGCAGAGAGAGGAGTCCAGTGTTGGGCGGCACATGTAAAGGATTGCAAGGCAGAGGCGGACACAGCCGCCCAGATGGACACAGCAACAAGCTGGGAGACAAATGTAAAGGATCGCAAGCGAGAGGCAGACATAGCAGCCTAGAGCTGGGAGACAATTGTACTGTATAAAGGATTGCAAGCGAGAGGCGGACACAGCAGCCCAGAGCTGAGAGACAAGTGCAACAAGAAGGGAGACAGAAGGGAGACAAGGCGGACACAGTGACAAACAAGAAGGGAGACAAGACCGGAGAGAAGGGAGACAGAAGGGAGACAAGGTGGACACAATGGCCAACCAGAAATTACACCACCGTAGACCCCAAACAGTTTGTGCTTTTCAAACCGAAACTAGAGCTTGCGACGTCCAGAGCTGGGAGACAAAGGATTGCGTACAGAGCGGGCGGACACATCTTAAGAAAGAATTGAGAAGCCCCAACAGCAAACCGTTTGGGGAATTATTCTTCAAGTGCGAACATGATGCTGGTCATGCTGCTCAATCAGCGGGGAGCTGACCACGTGAGGACAAGAAATAAAAACATGAGGAGCGAAGGATGTGACATGAAATTGATTTTTGGTGCCTGACGTATGCCCTCCGTCCCAGATCGCTGCCACGCCGCCGAAATCCAATCCGGTCATTCATCCAACGCTTGCCCGAAAAGGAAAACAAAGCTGAGAGAGTTACACAGTGTGGCAGGAATGCAATCCCGGAGACAGTCACGCACCCCTTTCAAAGTAGCAAGAACCTTTCACACGTGAACCTGTTCCAGCGGACAGGGCAGAAAACACCAGTGCAGCAAAAAGAAAGAAATCACATGGGAGACAAATGAATAGACATGCTACATGGCCAGCGGAAAAGGGCGGCAGCACCAGTGACAGACCCGGGAAACAAATGAATAGAAATGCGACATGGCCAGCAGAAAAGCCAGCGGAAAAGGGCGGACACCAACAGTGACAAACCGGACACCGCAAGTGACAGACCTGGGAGACAAATGATGAATAGAAATGCTACATGGCCAACGGAAAAGGGCGGACACCAGCA